>PVKA01043047.1:0-17010 GCA_004027165.1 Ctenomys sociabilis | reverse complement strand
TAATTATTGAATCTGTGATATAATTCAGCTACATAAATACCTGTAAATATAATATCATGTATGCACCTTGTACAATACCAAAACATTATGAAAACAGTTTGCAATGTATTATTTCATTGACTCTGTATGGTTATGGTGTTTTGAAACTGTCTGATTGACATTTGTATTTCAATAAAATAAAAATAAATGGAAAAAAAAAAAGACCCAGCTGCTCATGCCATGTCGGCCCCTCCCCAGGCCTGCGAACTGGCCACCATAACTTGGCACAGTGGTTCATGCCTGTAATCCCAGTGCTGGGGAAGCTGAAACAGGAGGATCACTATGAGTCTGAGCTGTGTAGTGAGACTCTATACCAAATAAACAACAACAACAAAAAAAATTAAATACAATCACTTGGTTATTGAATACTAAACTCTAAAAACAGAAATATTTACTCTATTTTTTGTTAGAGTCTTATGCTAAATTATTTCATATTATATAGTTTATTAATAGATTATCTTTGAATATGACAGCTTTAATAGAGAAAAACAGAATTGTTTGATACTTTTTTTGTTTGTCTTTTTTTTTTTTTTTGAGACAGGGTCTCACTATGTAGTTCAGGCTGGCCTTAAGCTCACTTTCTAGCTCAGTCTGGTCTCGAACTCACAACAATCCTCCTGCCTCAGCCTCCTGAGTGCTGGGATTACAGGCATGCGCCACCACGCCCGGCTGTTTGATACTCTTGATATTCACACATTTGTGTGAATTTTGTTAATTTATTTTACATGTGAATAGCAGTATCATAATCAAAAATGCTTACTAAACAGTCTTTATAAATGGAAAATTTTACAATTAAAAATGATAGAAGCCAGATACTATTGTAAACTTGAAAAATGTTCTTTCACTCTGTACAGTAGCTCACACATATAATCCTAGCTACTTGGGGAGCTGAAGCAGGAGGATCAGAAGCTAGTGGCTGCCTAGACAACTTAGTGAACCTGTCTCAAAAAAAAAAAAATACCACTGCAAAAACAAAGAGTGAAAAAAGATTGTATTTTTAGTGTCATTCAAACCTGTAACAACTAAAGATATATGAAATATTATGTTGCATTTTAACTCATCTTTGTTAAAATTGACTTAACTAAATGAACACAAGTAACTTTTCCAATCTCATTCATTCTTTTAGAAATGGAACAAAGTCATCTTTGCCAGTGATACTTAGTTACACAGAATCTCACCCTTTTCCTAAAGGAAGTCTATAAGTCTACCTTATAGGGATTTTTCAAATCCTATTTTATGTAAAATAAAATACACACAAAACACACACATACACACACACACACCAGGGCATATTAAAAGTCTAGCAATATATAGAAGGATCTTTCCCACTGAGATTTAAGGTAAGGAGGAAACACTTCAATGCAAATACATTTCAAGTGTTCTAGTCTTTTTGAGGCAGGTTAGCCCAGAACCTTTTAAAAAAAAACAAGCTGGACATGCTATTTAAAACTACATTGCACATTTTCTATTATAAATTATTAAATGACTAAATGGACAACACCTTAGAAAAAAATAGACAAATTACAGAATAATTTAAAGTTGCAAAGAAGCAAAGTAACTTGCAGGACATTGAACATCCTATTTTGACATGGAATGCCTGAAGCTAAAGCAATTAAAGCTGCAAAATATTGCTGGCTGACATGATGGGTATGTAAATTTGTCATTCATTGGCAAAGGTTTGTACCAATCACTGGGAATGTTCAAGGAAAACAATCCATGTAGTGCAAAATGCTTTCAGTAAAGTCCTCTAAAAGAATGTTGGGCCTCATTTAGGCATCTGATCATTATCTGTAGTACAATTATAGTTTAATAAAAGTCTCTGTGGAAGTGGCTTTTAAGGCTGAAGACTAGATCTTGACATGTTATTAATGTCTATGTTTCTTAAAGGGAAAATATCCCTTTTTAACACACTCTACAACTTAAAAATAAAATACACACAGCAAATTGAAACTATATTTAATTTTGTTACTTTTAGGGGGCTCCCAAATAAGTCCTACTTTTGAGTGTTATATCTGTCTGTCCAGTACAGAAATAAATTCCAACAGGACCATACTTAATTCCAGCCAGTCATCTGATTTATTTCAGCTTAGAATAGTAGTGTTTCTACCACAGGAGGTGGTAGGGAGGGGGGAAACAAAGTAATTCCCCAAATGCAGCACCATCATGGTGAAGAAAGAAACTCCTGCTGAGGTTAAAAGTCACAGAATATTTGAACAAATCCAACCCACATTGCCAACCCGTGAAGATTCTTTGCCAAGACTCTCAGGTTCTTTGGGGCTGCAGAAGAATGCTGGACAGAATCCCAGCAGAAGCTATAAGGAGACAAAACACACTTTAATATTCATGCATCAAAACTCTTCAGTTATTATTTCAGACTAGATGAACAAATAATAAGCTAGAATACAAGACAGCATTTTAATAAATATCAAACATGATGTCAGAATAATCAGCATAAATAAACCAACTAGTTGTAGAAAGGTAACTTACACTTCTTAAGACATTTCACCAACAAGTTTAATTAAATTTTCCAAAACCTATGCACAACAACAAAGAAAACCTATGAACAAGAAAATCAAAATCAATCTTGCTCTGTCTCTGTCTCTCTCTCTGTGTCTCTGTCTGTCTCTCTCTCTCTCTATTTCTCTCTCTCCCCATCCTTCCTGCTCCATCCCTCCCCTCAAGAGAGCTGGTTCATAAGATTTCACAGCCCTATAGTTCAAATTTTCTTCCCTGAAACTGAATGTTCAGTCATTCTTTTCTCCTTTAGAGAAGATGTAGTGTATCTCTAGCCTCATGTTTTGGAGAAAATCACCACTAACCATGTGCTCTAACTGGAATATAAAATCTATACAAAATGCTGAGGATGGGGGTGCACACCTGTAATCTAAATACTCTGAGAAGCTCAAGCTGGAGAATTGCAAGTTGAAGCCCAGCCTGGGCAACTTAGCAAGGCTCTGGCTCAAAAAATAAAAAAGACAGTTAAACTGAAGACCTTGATCCACCAAACATTTCATTTGATATATAAACAATGTGTTAATAATCCAGACCAAACATGTTTAAACACTATGTCTCAGCTAAATGAATTAGACACTTAAATTTATATAAGCCAATACTAGTAATGAAAGGAACACTACTCTAGAGCTTAATGATATTGACAGCCCCTGTGTAACCTACAGAACAAGAATATCAGCTTGTAAGAACTCAGTGAACAATGTTGAGCATCTCTGATAAGTACGGCAGGAATTATTTGAATGTTTATTATATGTTCTCATAAGAAATAGTCAAAGGGGAAAATACACAAATAATTAAACATACACAGAAAAACAGCAGAAATACTAAATAAAGGTATAGTGGATAAAAGACAAGAGTAAAATGAATAGAAGAAAGGGAAAATAACCGAAGAAAAGAGAAAGTGATACATGACAGACAAAATGGAAAGCGGTAGAACGACCTCCAAAACTGGCTCGAGGGCCACTTGGTGTACACACGCACACGCTGTACCTCCTCTACCTATGGTCTCTTTTCACAGTTAACAGTTTCACACTGGCTTTTTCAGAGCATTCTCTTCACAGCATTCTGTAAGATGCTCGTGCAAATAAATGTCTTAGAGCTACTTCCTGGAATTGTAAGTTGAAAAAGGAATAGATAGTCCAAAAGTTTATGTGCCAGTAAAGCAATTGCTAGGTTGAAAAGATGATCGTAGGTTTCATTGTTTCGCCAACATGAATCGGAACACGGCCACACAGATAGTGTTCACAGATTCCAAACACCCAAGAAAAGAACTAAAATAATATTAATGCTGTCTCCACCTTTAGACAACAGCCACCAACGATGTCTTTATGACCTGGAAATTCTACAATATTCTAACATTCTTTCTCCTAAGCCTCAACAGAGAAACAGGAAGTGTGGTTTTCTTTGTTATAAACGTGGAGTATCTGTGAGGCACGATATTAATCCCATTTGTACCATAAAATATGTGATCCACTTGAGCCTCGCTGGCGCGTGAGCTGTCATGTCACTAGGTTTCTGCCTTGTCTCTTCAATTTTTTCTCAAATGTCTTCATACCTAAACTATTTAAGAAATGTAAAGCCCGCAAGTGAAGTAACTTTAATATATTATTTCACTGTACTCTCCACTTTTCCCATAGCCACAAATTATGTAAGGTAAGGAAAACAGATTTTCTAAATAAAATGATACTACTTCTGTTTTCTCCCTGGGTATGAAGGGCTACTTGTTACAGTCCTATTCCTCGGGTGAGTAGCTAAAATGTCCAATTAATAGGTTTTAACGTTACATCAGCTAGAATTTGTTTTTAGAATAATGAAACTGTGTTGTCATGATGCTGTTATTCCCTTGTGGGAATGGTTCATTATGACTTACTTTAGCTGCTCTGTTTTCTAATTCTTCATATTTTCACATCTTTTCAACAAAATAATAATACATAAATAATACCTGACAAGACCACATACTTTCCTCTACTGGTATGCTTTTGTTCTCCAAGCATCTGAAAAAAGTGGGTGCAGTAAAATATAAAGAGAATCTGATGTGAGCGTTCACATGTGAAAAAGCATCAGTTTTCTCTCTCTTTCTGTCACACACATCACAGATTCCAGTTAACAATGCATTCAGCAATACAGAATAGCTATCTTGAGCCTAAACATCATGCCAAATTCTCCTGGTGAAAAATAGTTGCTAAATGTAGCTTCATTTTGAAAGTCACTGTTTTCATTAACAGTGTCTTCTGACAAACCCTGCTTCAATAGTACTACTATCAACCTTGAAATTTAGCTGTTTCTGTTTACTCTTTGAGGTATACCTATTAAATCACCAACTCAGTTTATTTTTGAAGTTGTCATTTCCCTGTTAAGAATATTGTTAATAAGCTAAGGTCTCTCAATTCTTTTTCTAAGCTTGTATAGCTTCCTGAATATCCTTATCCATACAACTCACAATGTTGACTCCAACAGAGTTCATCCTTTGATATCTGCTAATTCCCATTATTATTAATGACACTTGTTTTTGGAAAACACTTGGCAAAATTATATCCCATCTACCTGTACCCATCAGCAACAACAAAAATGCAATTAGGCATATAAATATTCCCGTCCTATTTTAAAAAAGGTAAGCTTAATTAAAAGTTAACTGGTAATGTGATTAATTGAAGAATAAACTGATGTCTCAAAACTGAAGCCATTTTACCAACTATTATTCATCTCACTGAAATCTGTAAGACAAAAGCCAAAAACTAACTGAAAATTAATTTTACTCTTTTTTTTTTTTTTTTTTTTTTTTTTTGGTGGAACCCAGGATTGAACTCAGGCCACTGTGCTTGTCAGGGAAGTGCTTATTCCATTGAACCATCTCCCCAGTCCTTGAAAATTAATTTTAAAAAAATATTACTACAAAAAAGTTACATCACTGTAGTGCTGGATAATATAACAAATATTCACTGTACTCCTACATTTTTAAGTTACTATGCCAGGTACTGAAATATAATGAAACACTAGACATGGGTCTTCCCATTAAGGAATATATGTCAAGTTGCAAAAAGCATTAGGATGTGCTGTTTTTTAATTAATCAGTGACTTTACATGCAATTATGCAAATTTTTGTAGTACCTACTTTATATTAAACACTGACCGAAGGACCAGAAACAAAAAGGCATACAATTCACACATTGATGATAATATTAGGGGCCAGGGAGATGGCTCAGTGGAATAAGTGCTTCCCTGGCAAGTGCAAGGGCCAGAGTTCAATCCCTGGTTCTGCCAAAAAAAAAAAAAAAGATATTAGATGCTAAGTCACTAGTTATGATCAAAACTTATTTACACATTAATGTTCTTGACAACAATCCAGATTCTAGACACCAGTATTTAGAGATATGATGACTTTTTTATTAGAAGTTATTGTTTTTTGTTTTCTGTGGTTTTTTGTTTGTTTGTTTAGTGTGACCAGCTCAGCCCACCCTGAGGCTAGAGCTGGCACAGCATGTGGTACAGGGGATCAAACAGTATTCCCTGCATACCTGACTAACCTTGCCTAAGCAGATGCTTTAGACCACTGAGCTATCTTGCCAGCCCCTAATAGATTTTGAATGTTTCATTTCACCATTCCCTGATCAATCCACAAGGAATTTTTCTTATCCTGCTAAAGAAAAGTACTCCCAAAGACAGTGCCACTCATCCTGCAAGGAGTTCAGAAAGATACCTCAAGGGAAAATATGTTGAAATAAACATTTATGTTCATGTTGTGTATTCATGGTAAGCCAAAAGCTTCTCTTAATGAAAAGTCATTCAGAGTTTTAAAACACCGATGTCAAGATGTACTGGATCCCTAAAACATTGCCACAACTCCAACAGACATTACTAAGCTAATTTTGTAAAATCTTAAACTTATAAGACAGTGGGTCAGATTTTCACCCATGTACAAGTAACAAATTCGCTCACCCAGATTCACATTCATAGCTATGGAAAGGGTGATTTTACAGCACATTGTAGGCCTATCCCAGCACTGTCTTCCAGGAACACTGAAGAGTAAGAGATCAGTAGTTATAGCTGACAATGCTTTCTATAGATAGGGCCAAGCTATTGAACTAACTCACTTAGGAGCAGCTGGAGTCTTTCCTAAAGGTGCTATCACATAGACTTAAAGCACCCCACTAACTCCATTCTTTAAAAAAACCTCCTGTCTTCATAGTACCCCACACTAATACATTCTGAGAACAATCCTGAGATAAGAGCTCCACTATTGGACTACTATTGCCTTAAGCTCTCTAGTGAGAGGTAGCACTGTTCTATAAAAAAGAAAAAAAAATACATGATATATGTTATTTCTAAAGATTTTATCTGAATAAATATGTGATTCTATCTTTTAGTGAAAAGAAACTACATAGTCATGAAATTCTGTCTATGCAGCAAACTTGGCCCAAAAAAGTAGGGAAATAGTCAATATATTTGGTGCTGAGGGACAAGGTTAAACATTTTTATAGGCCTGTTCCTAAGGGCTGACTTGTTTTGTTCTGAAGAATACAATTTGACTCTCCACATATACCAGAACAGGAATTACTATGCAAGGTCTTAGTATGAAAGCATATGAAAAAAAGAGAAACAAATTTAAATTTTCTTTGTAAATGCTAAATTGTCAATGTAAGAGTCTATGGTAAAAAATAAATAAAACAAAAAACACCATATTTTTGTCTTTCTTCTTCTTCTTCTTTTTTTTTTTTTTTTTTTTTTTTTGTGGAACCGGGGATTAACTCAGGCCCTTGCACCTGGCAGGGAAGTGCTTATTCTACCGAGCCATCTCCCTGGCTCCCTGGCTCTCTAAATACTTGCTATTTATTTCAAGAGTATTAACCCAATGCATTAAGAATGATTATGAATCTTACAAACCATATAAAAATCAACAAGTAAAATCCCTAATCTCCAAAACCAAATTTTAAAATGCATAATTCCTGACACTAGAACCTGGAGTCAACAGCTGGCAATAGAAAGAATGCAGCAGGAGAGCCTGTTTTGTTTTATTTTTAACATCATAGCATCATTTCCCTCAAACTTGTAAAAGTGGAGATAGAATCTTCTTATGATTCTGACATGGGGAAGTGAAAAAGCATCCACACTATTGCCTCTGTGATATAATGAGATACTCTAAACTGAAGAATCATGACTGGATCTTCTCTGTAGCCCAAGCCGTGTTGGGACGTGTGCTTCATAATGGGATTTATTCCAGTTTGTTCCAGTCACCAGAATGATGTGCTTATATTTCCGTGTTACCCACATAACTTAAAGTAGAGTTTTCAAATCAGAATTCCATACAGAAACCCGCCCAAAGCAATATAGCATTTTTACATATTTAAAAGGTCTATGAAATTTTCTTGGAGGTTGAAATCTTTTCTATTCATCAGAACCTTGTGTAGATATTTATATAGGATAATAAGGCTAAGTGCAAACACACAAATCAGTACAAATGTATCTGTATGGATAAAGATATGCTTGTGTTTGCATATGGATATTCATGAAAATTATACGGAAAAGTCAAAACTAAATAAATATTTAATATTTCAGCACCTGTCATATAGTTTTTTGTATGTGTGTGCTTTACTACTGTTGACTAGCAGTAGTACTGCTACTCTAACCAACTTCATTAAAGAATAAAAGAAAAGTAATAAGTCATTTCACACTCTGTCTGACCATTATACAATAATAGCAAGATTTCATGCAAGGGTACAACATTATGCCCATCTGCAATCACAGTCTCTTTGCAAAAATCTCAATTCACACTTCACATGCAGCTAACCTTGTTACCATCCCTTCCTAAATCCATCAGCGTTGCAGCTGCACGTCTTCACAGCCCAACATCTTAAAATTCATCACTTTGGCACCTTAGCATCACTAGAGGTCAAGATAAAGAATCCAACCAAGAATAATTAAAGGGCACCCAGATGTTTAGTTTACTTATCTCAAGCCTTTCCTTTAACATATTTGAATTGCCTGTGTGTACTATTTCTTTCATACTTTTAAGATCTATGCAATGTGATTATTTTAAGGGTATGAGACCTGGAACAATATATTTCAGACTTTTTTTTTACAAGTATAGTTCTTTGTAGTTGAAATTTGAACAAGAGGCGTGATAATGAGTAGGTTGAGGGAAGGAAAGGTGTTATCTCATTAAGGTAATTACTAAGACATCCCCACCATTATATTGGTTTGAAAATGTGGCAATTAAAGCACCCTATATGGGCTCCTGAAGACAGGAGAACAAGACAGTTCTCTTGGAACTTCTTTGGTACGGTTAATGTGTGTCATGTAAATGAAAGGGTAGACTAGTGCTCTTTAATTCATTTCCTCAACCCTCCACTCCCACCCTCAAATTTCTTTGTAGGTTATGGATCTATAATTTTCCCCTTAACCTGAATGTAGTTCTCATGAAAGGTGCTGGATTGCAGCCCTAGAAGTAAAAGCCCTCTATTTACTCACAGAAGAAGTGGAGTACATGAAACAGTAGGGCAAGCTGGGTAGGCAGCATGCTACCAACCTAAGTTAGAAAAGATCTGAACTTCCTTCCAAAGACAAATCTCTTGTTCTGGTAATGAGGCTGCTAAACTCATGCCTGCAGTCACTGAGGCTTAAAATACTTACGAAAACTAATTAAGAGTTGTTTTTAAGTTCCTTCACCATATCTATCCTAGCTAACTCACATGGCTCCCAATTCACCCAAGCTAAATTTGAACTATTCACCAAACCACTACCTTTGGTCAATAATCCAGTTCCCTCTTTAAGTTAGTTGTCTTGCTTTTGTTTTTTCATTGTTTCAACTACCCTAACGAAAATAATATTGCAAAATCAACCATAATGTCATACACCAAATGACACATAGAAATAAATCTCAGAAATATTGTTAAGGAGAACAGTCTAACATCCAACAATAGGGCTGAGAGGAGTGGGGAGTAGCTCAGTGGTAGAGTGCTTGCCTGGCCTGTGCCAGGCCTGAGTTTGATCTCTAGCACTAAATAAAGAAATAGCACAGCAATGGGAGAAAGGACTCACTTTTTTTTTATAAGGGAAAAATTATGTGTCATACATACAAGGCCTGAAATTACACAAAAATGTGTGTAGCACGTGAGGAAAAAGATAAACATCCCAGATGAAATAACAACCACATAAAAAATACACAGCAAAACTTAGAAATGAAGGCTGGCAAAATAGCTCATTGGATTAAAGTGCTTGGCGTGGGGGGAGGATCCCTGAGCCCCACCCCAGAGAGCACTGAGATGGCTATTGAGACTGAGTGTGGTGGCACAGGCCTGTAATCCCAGCTCTTGGGAGGCTGTAAACAGGCGGATTACTACGAGTCTGATTTAGTAGTGAGACCTTGAACACCCTGTAGACCCTTCCCTAAAATACAAAAAGAAAAAAAAAAAAAAACTTAGAAATGAGTCCAGTGTTAATGGCTTTCTTTGAATTAGCAAAGATATGCATTTTCTTCTGTTTTTCAGTATTTCATAAATTTTCCACAGCATGCTTGTGTTGTTTACAAGGAGAATTGTATCTTAATTTTTATATAGTAATCTTAGTTTCTTTTATAGTAGGATTTGATCACACAAATTTAATTTGTTTAAATGGAAAACAAGAATCACCTGAAAGGGCCAGGGAGATAGCTCAGTAGAATAAGCACTTGACTGGTAAATGCAAGGGTCTGAGTTCAATCCCTGGTTCTGGAGAAAAAAAAAAAAAAAGGATCACCTGAGAATGCCATAATTCTGTTGTTTCTTTTTCCTTCTCTTTTCCCCTCTCTATTCTTACAGGAAAAAAGTGGTGGAAACAACCAGCAATGAAAGAAAAAAACTCTAAGTAAATATGCTGAAGGAAGAACTGATGCTTGGAAGAAGTGTGACCCTGGGAGACTTCTGAGATTCTTTCCGACTCTGGGCTTGTATCAAGATCAGTCCTGCTTAATATCCAATTAGTTATCAACATGAATGTTGGAAAAGCCTCTGCCCAAGTTCCTAGACAGAGTCAAGTCACAGTCATGCTCCCCTCAGTGACTAGATCATTCAAGGGAGTAAAAAGAAAAGCCTGTGACTCATGTTGCCAAGTGAAAGGATTCAGTTCTTCCTGAAATGTTTTCAATAACTGTTGCATTTCTAAAATTCTGTTCCAAAATATTAACAGTAAAAAATAAAGAAAAAAACAAAATATGATTAGTAGATCCAATACATTTTCAAGTTCAGTTCATCATTTTGGCATTTGTATATCTCAACAATTTTTGCCCTGTCACCTTGCTCCCAGACCAACACATCAAGTAGTGTATCTGAGACAGAGTAGTAAAAAGCAATGAAAAACAAGCAGAGAATGAAGAGCAAAACAGGCTCCACTGGACCTGAGCCTTCGAAGTCTCTGGCTTCAAAGTTCATCTCTTGGTATCTATTACCTGTTCATGAAGTGAAAACAGTCATTATTGCCTTATTAAATGAGGTGGGAAGACCCTAATGTTTATATGAATTCTAATTGAATTTTGCCCTAATAAATATCTTCATAGGCAGACCTTGGACATGTGAAAATTACTGTGCTTCTGCAGAGACAATTAGGACTCAAGATGAAAGGTGGCACACATGGAGCTAGGGAAAGTCATCTCATAGGCACTGGTTGGGTAAAGGGTTCTAATCAAAACTAACAGCTGAGGGGTAAAAGGAAAGGAGCAATGAAAGCTTGGGCCTAGTCTGTGCAACTCAGTATGTGTGGATTGCTTCACCTGGGGTTGAAAATGAAGGTGATTAGGGGAGAGGAGGCCAGGGAACCTCACAGCTGCTTCTTTTTCTGTGCTTTGATTGGCCATGGCCAAGGTAGGTGGGCAGAGGGCAGCCAAGTGATAGGAACAATGTGTTTTGGTGGTTGCTTCTAATGTAAATCTAGGGGAATTCATGGGAGAAGCTACGTATGGATTTCCAGAAATTTCTAAAGCAATCTGACGAAAAAAAAAGAAAAAGAAAGGAAAACACATCATGCTCGAATTTATTCATTTGTGCTTTATGTTTCTCTCTGAGCCAATCTATCACTAAACAGCACTGAGCCACATCTGCCTTCTTTGCATGAGAGTAAGTTTAGTGTGATGCTTCCCCATATGTCCAGTGAGGACATAGGAGCCTTTTGAATCCTTATCTAATGGCAACAGCTTGATAGACTTCTACTAACAGAACAATTGGTGGGCAATAAGGCAGATGAATGAAAAGGTACTCCATCCTCTGGTACATCTTATTGCCTATAGGATACTCTGTATCAGGTAACATGGGGTCTGACACCTCTCTGTCCATTGCTCACCAGATGCCTGGCCCACAGGAGACAAGTGCTGGCTCAGGGGGAAGCTGGGCGTCAGCTCCCTAATGGTATTGCCAAACATTACTAGTATTTTCCAGAAATTATGGCATGACAATATAACATTTAATTTTAATTATAAAATTAAAGATATTAACAAAGTCAGAGTTTAAGATTAAATGCTTAGAAAATAAGTTCACTTGACTGGAGTCCCTTCACTTGGGAGACTCCCACATTTGAAAACTACACCACATAGTCTGGGTTTCCTACAGTAGCATGTGCATAGCACCAGACTTCCACAACCACACCCTCTCAGGCAGCTCCTTTTAGGATGCAGGCTAATTCTCCACCAGGATACTCTTTAAGTTGCATGTGGCTGAGGAATCAGTACACTATTAGTTCTTGATTAGTCTCTCCTCAGGAGGCATTGCAAATCCATATTGTTTTGTAGAAAACTTGTCCTCCCTTCCCTGTTAAGAAATGGTGGGTCAAATGGACACCCTAACTGTCCCTTTAGTCCCAAGAGGCTTTGGAGAAAATGTTGGCTCCCTGTAGTGCCTGAACCTACAAATGTGGATAATCTTTGGTGCTACAATTCCCTATGGTTCCTAAATTTCACTTAGCCTCTAACCTTCCACCTAAAATGGGGAAGAGGAAAAAGTGAGGCAGAGATGAAGGCAGAGTTAGCAACAAAGAGAATCTGGCTTCCGAGAACTGGGGGAAATCTGAAAGAGGTACGATTTGTACCCTAGGGGCTTTTGACCGAGTGGGAGGGAAAGCTGAGTTCCGATATCCGCTCCCACCTGAACAAAGATTATTCTGCTATCCTCACAGGGAGAAGACTTTATATTTCTTCCAGAGCCCACTGAGCTCTGCAGAAGGGCCCAGCTCTGTAGGCCATCCCACTACCTTTCCTCAAAGCGTCTGCATTCCCATCCGTCCCAGGAATACAGGGTCCCTGTTGCAACGTGCACCTTCTTCCCGGACTCGTGACCTGTAGCCTGGCGCGGGAACCGGAGGCCGGCCGCGAGGCCATCTGGGGAAGGCGGGCAAGCGCCGACGCTGGGTCGGGTGTGTTCCGCCAAGACCTGCGCGGAGTTTGCGCTGCGCCCCGGTGGGGCCGGGAGGCCGCAGCGCCAAAGCCCGGCAGCAGCGTGGTGTGTGAATCAACCGTGAGCAGCGGGCGGGAGGGGGCCTCCAGGTCCGTGGCCGGGCCTCTTCCCACCGAGCCACGGCTGATCTCCACGCGGTGTGCGGGGAGGGCTTGGGGCGGGAAACCATTAAGGCCCTTTCATCATTAAACAAGTTCAAGCTCGCGCTGGCCACGCTCCTTCTCCTTGGAGCTACCACAGAGGCGACCCGCTGTCCGGCCCGGAAAGACGCGGGAGCTGGGAGCGCTGGGAACCCGCGAAGAGGAAGGAAGCGCGGGGCCCAGAAAAGCCTTCGTGGACCGAGGCTGCCGCTCGCCCCGCGCGCTCCGGGCTGTGCGGGAGCAGGAAGTCCCTGCCGTTTAGAGCGGTGGCGCGGACGACCTCGCCGTCCCCGCGGCGCAGAGGGCTGCGGAGCCACAGGCTGAGGCCCCGCTCCTCCCTAGTCGGCTTCCACTAAGAACTTATTAAATAGGGGCGGTTTAGAGTTGATCTATCACTGAGCACTACTTACCCGAGATCTTTTAGTTTTTGAATCACTTTATTGATTTGAAGATTTTGTGCTTTGAAATGTGGCCCTATTTGGATTTGGAGTTACTCAAGGAAAACCTGCGGTGAAGGGCTCTTGGCAATCACCTCGGGGACTTCCCCCGCGCTCCCCCTGCGGTCGCCTGGGCGGTGCCTGGAACTCGCGAGTCCCAGCACCTGGCCCACAGCACGACCTGGGAGCTGTCTGTGGTGCTAAGCGAGAGAAACCGGGAGAGGGAAACCCATCGGGACAGACCCGGAGAGGTGGAGTGGAAGCGAGCTGGGAAGGTGAAAGGGCCCCAGACGGTGCGCCCGGCAACACTCAGGCTGACAGAGACCTTCAGGATTCAGCTGGAAGGAGGATAAATTCTCTTCTGGGTCATCTCATCGCCCTGAGACAGTTGACCTGATTTTCCAATGCAAGAAGCCAGTAACACCTCCCACTTTCTGAAAGCACACCCCTCACCCCACACACTTACCCTCACCCAGCCCTAAGGGCGTTCAGCATGCTAGACGTGAGAAAGGAGGGGCGCTAGTCGCCGAAAAGCCCCCAACTCCAGGAAAAGACATAAGTGGTGGACCTGGCTAATTGGAGTGCACCCAGGAAGAGGTGCTGGGCAAACACTGAGCGAAAAATTCAAGGAGCCCGAGGACACTCTTCCAAGGTCCGTGCTGTCAGCGCTGGAGAAGCGCCCACTCGTCACCCGCCCATACCTCTCTCTAGTTAACAGCCAGAGCGAGGGGTAAGCTAGCTTTCCCCAACAAGGATTCGGAGCGGCGGAGGAAACCTCAGTTCCCTCCGAGGCTTGGCTTTGCCCCTGACCGTGCCCACTAGTGGCGAAAGTCGGTTTCTTCCCAAGAATGTTGATTTCAAGCCCTGCCTAGCTTTTTCAAAAATCAAGCAGCTCTCTTTCAGTATATTTTTGTAACCACGTGGTTTAACAAGAACTAAAGTTTCCCTAGCCCTGGGGAGAGCTTTTCCAAATATTTTTAGAAAGTTAAAAATATAACAAAACAAACTACTCTCAAGCTGCCTGTTTAAAGAGGGAAAAGGGATTCTGCCGGCTCCTAGGATAGAAGTCAGCTGCCAGGGAGGAGCTAGGGAGGAAAACTTGGTTTGAGGGTAAGAGGTTTTATTTGCAACAGAGGAAATTGGCTGTCTAATTTGCCATGGTGTGGCCTTTCATTTTAAGAGGTGGAGCAAAAATAAGCTGACAGGGGCTGGTGGGTATATTTGCTGGAGTAGTGGAGCCAAGAAGCAAGTAGTTGACTTTGCAACTCACTGAAAATCACTGGGTTGGGCTAGAATGGCTGGTGCAGCCAGATGGCTCTTCCTTAACGCTGCTGAACCACAGATCTCAGTGAGGTGTTCTGGGTCCCCAGGCTAATCTGGGCTAGGCAAATCCAAGAGATCTTCGTAGAGTCTTGAGTATCTCTTTGAAATAATTTCACTTCCTGTTGGACACAAAGAGTGCCTCTGAGAATCTCTGTTCTGTCAGATTTCAATTTAATCCAAATGGAGTCCAGCCATAGACTACCCTTCAGACACCAAGTGAACGTGGAAAAGAATAAAGGAGTGAAGCTTCTAAGGAGAGCTCCCCTGGGGTCTCCCAGGAGAACAGGCTTCGGAGTGCTTCCTACTTTCCAGCAAACCTTGGAGCCCAGCATTTTGCTTCCTGGAATGCTTGCCCAGCCCTTGTGTAACTCTGAATTTGATTTCCACCAGAGAGGGGAGCTGAAACATAAATGAATATCTAAGGTTGTTCTCCTGACCTGCTGACCAACCCCAGGACCCCTGGTGAGGAAGTGGCCTAGATTTGACTTCTGAGCAGTACTTTGGGGACTTCTGCATATTAGAGAACCTGTGAGGGTGCCCTTTGCAGCACTCCTGCAGAAAGAAAAAGGCGAGGGGCTGGGGAAATGGCTCAGTAGAATAAGCACTTCCCTGGCAAGCACAAGGGTCTGAGTTTAATCCCCTGTTCCACCAAGGAAGGAAGGAAGGAAGGAAGGAAGGAAGGAAGGAAGGAAGGAAGGAAGGAAGGAAGGAAGGAAGGAAGGAAAGAAATACAGAACCCTACTTTCTTCCTGGGACAACCTCCACTCCTCACTTGTGCCACCCAAACTCAATTTGCTAAGTTGTATGCAATTTCAGATTTAGAAAGAAGGGAGTGATACTTTCAACTGTATCATTTAAGGTGTGTTAAGGGAACATGAAGAAGTGGGGGGAGCTATAATGTACCCAGAGTAATTACTAGCAGTGGTAAAATATGAGGTTAATTCCAAAGCTTGCCCTCTGTAGGCAGTCCCCCCTCCACTGACTGACCAGGAGCCCCAGTTCAGTATTGAAAGTGAAGCAGCATCAGGCAGGCCCTCCAGCAGGGAGCACAGGGGTGCTGGGCCCTGCTTGGATTTGTGGTTGGTTTGTGTGCATTTTGCTCACCTGGACCTGAGGTGATTCTTGATGAAGATTCTTTGTGTAAACTCTGCACACATCCAAGTCTCCCAGCACCTGAAACGGACCACCCAGGTCCAGGGCAGAGCAAAGCTATAACATCCTTCAGCCTGTGTAAGTGCCCTTTTAGGCCTAAACAAACCACTACAGACTGTTGAAAACTTGATTAAAATTAAAAAAAAGCTCTGCCCCTAAGGTGGAGCAAGGAGAGCCCACTGAGTGCCCAGAGAGGAGGTGTCCCTGATGCCCATAGCTTCACCCTGTTGGCAGCCAATCCCAGCTGCCCACATCTGTGTCTGTCCTGGCTCACCACGCACAAAATGAGAAGGGCCAGTCCAGACGCTTTTGTTAGAATCAAAGAAGACCCAGACCAGGTTTTTTTTTTTTTTTTTTCCTTTCTTTTTTTCTTTTCTTTTAAGCAAATTGATCAGCTGGGGAGAGATCTGCAAACCGCTCCCTAATTAGCCAAGGTCTGATCGAGGCGCCTGAGGCAGTTTCCTCCTGAATTTCACCTCTTTCGTTCCTTCTTCCATCCCACTCCTTAACTTTTATTCCCACACCACTCCACGATTTCAAAAAAACATTCTTAATTCTATTAGTTAAGGTTTCAAGCATCAGAAAAAGTTGGGGACCGGATCCTAGAAGTTTTAGCTCCTTATCACCACACACACAGGGCAGACACGAGGATGTAGGTTCAAGGGTAGAGGTCACAGGATTCACCTCAGACTCTGTAGCTTGGGAAGTGACCTGGGGGCTGGAGAGGCCTGCAGGCCCTGCCTAGTTGTACCCGCCACTGACAACCCTGAGTGCTGAGTTCAATAGGGAAGCAGCCTGTCCAAAGCCATGTGTCTGTAAGTCAACCCTGGCCTGGAAGCTCAAAACATTTGTACACACACACACACACACACACACACACACACACACACACACACGAGAGAGAGAGAGAGAGAGAGAGACAGACAGACAGACAGACAGACAGACAGACAGACAGACAGACAGACAACAGCAGCAGGCCTCCCCACACATACTGGG
>PVKA01043046.1:0-17010 GCA_004027165.1 Ctenomys sociabilis | reverse complement strand
AATCAACAAATGGGATCAACTCTTCTTAAAGAGCTTCTGCATGTCCAAAGAAATTGTCAACAGAGTGAAAAGACAACCCACAAACTTTGAAAAAATCCTAACTAATAAGCAATCAGACAGAGGTCTACTGTCTAGAATTTATAAAGAACTAAGATATAACAGGGCCCTCAAATTTAAAGACCCAATTCAGAAATGGGCAACTGATTGCATTTTAACAAACAACTGTGTTGTACTTTCCTAGTAGTCATTTGTAATAAATTAGTACATGTTTGCAGCACGTAATGTTTTCACACCTTGTGTGCATGTAGTCTGTCTACAGCGGTCCCTCATTTATCATGGAGGTTACATTCCAGACACCCCTGTGATAAGCGAAAATCAGGAAAGTGGTGACATTATATTTATTTTAGTATTTATATATGTATATATATTTTAAAGCTTTATAAACCTTTCCCACCTTCTTATAAATGCTTCCCACAAAAAACACTTCTAATGTTCTTAACCATTTTCTAAACTTGTAAACCTATGTAACTTTACACTGGAAGTGCTACAAAATCCTGCTATATAGCAAAAAATCTGGGATAATAATTTAGATTAATATTTTTTGAAAACCCACAAAACAGTGAGGCCACGAAAGTGGAACCACAAAATAGTGAGGGAGTACTGTATGGATCATGCCTTAGTTTCTATATGCATCCTCTTTCCCCACTTTCTTCCCTGCTACCATCTCTTGACACCCTTTCCTTTTTAGAAAGATCTGTGAAGCAGCAGGATCATTATAAGTTCGAGATCAGCCTGGGCTCCCAAGGGAGCTCAGGGTCAGCCTGATCTGCATAGTGAGACCCTGTCTCTAGCACTCTTCCTACTATGTAGCTTTTACATTGCTCTTTACTTAAAATACATATTTCTCATTTAAGAGAAGACATGGGATGTTTAAACATGAGTGTTTTCTGGGAGATAACTACTTAATACCTCTCACTTTGAAAAGGAATAGCTTGAGACACAGCCCTTCTAGGATAAGCTATAATTTTTCCCCTTGGGCTCCAGTATTGACAGGTACTGCTAAACACAAACAACTGAAAACAGGACAAGACAAATTGTAAAATGAATGGTCCTTCCAAAGGCTTGTGCCTCTCTAAACAAAATTCAAGCTCACTAATTGTAGGGACTTGAAACTAGGATTGAATGTAGGGGGTGTTAAAAGCTGCCTTCGAGCTGCACTGTGAGCCGAAGTGGGATGCAGAGGCACTCTCTGGCCTTTCCTGGTCACAGTTGCAAGCTCTGGAGCCAGTTTATGGCTGCAGCGGCTTCCAGAGTCTGCCGAGTATGGTAAGGCTGCTGCGGACACAGTTTCCTCCTTGTGCCTATCTCACCCCCTCCTTGCAAGAATGCTTGCTCTTCTTCCTGGCCCACGGTCATCAGGGAAACACCCGCCGCCCTTCATGCAGTGTCCTTGGCACAGGCGTGATCCATGAGGGCCAGGCTTCTCGGTGCCTTGTGACCTTCTGTGTCCCATGTACAACTGCCAGCCCAAACTCCTGCAGCAGCCCTAGTTTGCCTGTTGCTCCTTTTCCTTGTCATGCTCCCTAACTCCGGGCAGGAGATAGAACTCACTGAAGGGGTCCCTCGAAACTGGTACCATGGAAAGGGTCCCTGATAACTCACTGAGATGCCACCTCCCACAACCATAACTCCTAAGCCTCAAGGATTTTAGTTCAACATTAATACCTGTCTGCCCTTCTGGTTGATGTCTCTATCATCTCTATCATTCCTATATCTGTCTCTGTCTCTCTCTTTATAATCTCTATCATCTCTAGCTCTAGCTGTCTCTATCTTTATCTCTATCTCTATCTCTGTCTCTATCAAGGAGAATGTGAATTTACATAGTCTTGAGGTTTCAGAGCTTTGGATCGCCTGCTCATGGCATGGAAGAAAAGGGGCAAATTATTGTCCCAGCTAAGAGACAAAGCCTTTGAAATAACTGCTCTTATTCTAACTGGGTAAAGTGGCTGTTTTTACCAGGCCTTGGAATGTTAACTGATGTTGATGTGTAGGGCTAAATGTTCACCTTAAGGCTACAGAATGAGCACATCACACCTTTAAAGAACTTTAGGATTCATTAGAAGATGCTGAAGATTTAAATCCTTGCTTCATGGTAAATTTCAAGCAGCCAACAGGATGCCCACGGCATCAACAGCAAGGCAGCACTGTTCTGACCGATTAGCTCAGGACCTAAGCATTAAATAACCACTCCAAACTCATACTATGCTTTTCTTTCTCTTCTTGTTGGATACCTTTGTTAAATCATACTTCTTCTTGTTCTGGAGGACTTAGACTTTAAAAATAATTTCTTTGGGAAAATTTCAAAGTACAGAGATAAAGAGGACACTATAAACTCGATACATAAATAGTCCTGCTGCAGCAGTTATCATAGGATTTTTCTTCTCTTACCTCTTCTTTTTCTTCTGAAGTACTTCATAGAAAATCCCATTTATAATATCCTTTCACCCACAATTGCTTCCTTATGTACCTCTGATAACAATATTGTTTCAAATAATTTCACTGTTATCTTTGAACTCATGACAATCCTGCTGCCTCAGCCTCCTGAGTCGCTGGGATTACAGCTGTGCATCACCACACTTGGCTTTCATAACTAAAAATAGTAATTTCTTAATATTTTTCTGTAGTCTGTGTTTGAATTCCCTTTATTGCCTCATATGAATTCAATAAAAGCACATTAAAGTCTCATTCCACAAAATCCTATTATTATATTATATTGCCATACTTCTAGAGACTCTTATTCTAAAATAATTCTCCTATCACTACCATGTGTTATGTTCCATTTGTTTGTTGAGAAGTTGCATCCAAGTTTTCACATAGGATTTTCATATTCTAGATTTGACTGATTCCTTCCTCATGGTGTTCTGTAACTTATTGCTTAATGCCTCATACTCCCTACAGATTTAAAGGCTCAGCGGCAGGTTCAATACTTTAGCAACATTACTGCACGGAGCATACTACATGCGCTTTCTGCTACGATCACCGTATGTCGTGACCCATCATAGCAATCTGTCCTTACCAGTGAGTGACCAGCCCAGCTGTGGGTTCAGAGTGTCAGCCTGACACCCTCATCCCAGCTCTGTGGTTCCAGTAATCACGGGTGATGGTTGCAGAGAGCCGGCATGGGATGCAAAATGGCACGTGTCTAATTCTCTTACTTCTATTTTTTTATTTCTTGGAATTCTATAAATCAGAAGTTAACCTCACCACCTGAGATTCTTCTTCTAAAGGAACAGTGATATATCAATTTGGAGAAAAATAAAGCAGTGCCCTTAGCAAATTTCAATGTCTGTATGTACTCTCACGTTTTTATAATAAGCCTCATGGATTTTATATATTTACTTCTTTTTAAAAATTGTTTTATTTTATTCTTTTGGTACAGGGTCTCACTATGCAGCTCCGACTCATAGTGATCCTATCTCACCCTCTCCAGCGCTGGGATAACAGGTGTGCACCATCACTCCCGGTTTCAGTGGCCAGCATGGTGCACCCAGGGTGGGGCCAGCACATCATGTGGTACTGGGGATCGAACCCAGGTACTTGTGCTTGCCCAGCAGGCACTTAGATTGCCAAGCTACCTCCCCAGCCTGTGTTTGACCTCTTTTAATGTACACAATGTCTCCTTTTTAAAACTGAGATATGATTGACTGAAAATAGCTGTATGCACATTTAATGTATACATTTAATGCATTTGAAAGTAAGATACATCTGAGAAACTTACCAACATATGTATTAACCTAATCTTAACGATCACCTCTTCAAATTTCTTCACTTCTTTATTATTATTATAAATATATTTTGGTGAGAGAACTTAGCATCTGACCTCTCTTACCAGATTTTTCAGTGTACAATACAGCACTATCAACTGCAGGTACCACGCAACTTGCCTAAGTGGGATCACACCCCTGTGCACTGGTGTTCTCCAGACCCTCCTGCTCACAGGCCCTGGTGACCCTTACTCAGTTTTCCGCTTCTGCAGCTGACTGTCCTCTGGGCAACTGTCACTGAGCTGCTCTCTTTGCTTCACTTACACTTTCAGATCCATTATTCACTTTAGGTAGAACTAAGGGGAACATGTAAGTCATGTGACTGCATTCTGATATTGCAAATTTTTTATGATTCCCTTTTGCTCTTAACAAAAGAATGTTCTCAAGCTGGGGAGATAGCTCAGTGGTCTAAGCACCTGCCTGGCAAGCATTAGGACGTGGGTTCGGTCCCTGGTACTGCACGCCGCCGTTGTGGGCCAGTGAGTCTGGGTGTGGTGGTGCATGCCTATAATCCCAGTGCTGGTGAGGCTGAGAGAGGAGGGTCACTGTGAGTCTGAGCTGTGTAGTGAGACCTTATTTCAAACAAAGTTCTCACATTTGCTTACAAACCTCATGTAATCTGGCCACCTATCCAAGGTGAGACTTTTGTTATTTTTTATGTTGAGTTTCAGTCAGTCTCTGAAAAATGTCAGTTTCTGACCTGTTTCCCATCTTTTACTGCTGATTTTCCATCTGCCTCAAATACTCTTCCTCAAGGTCTTGGGGTATTTGTACTTTTTATCTTTCTTACAGTCTCAGTTGATGCTACACTCACTGGAAGGACTTCTTACGACACTGAATCTGTTGTGTCTTCCGGTTACAAGAGGCCTCATTATTATAATTCATCGGGGAGCATTTACTATAAGATGGATCTATCTTCTTTCTTCTCTCTCCTCTCTTCTTGAGTTTGTTCTTCCTTCTTCCTACTTTCTTTGTATTTCACTAAAAAGGTACAAGCACTACAAGAGCAAGTGGTTTTGTCTGATTTGTTTGCTATCTAATCTTTACTGTCCTAGCTCTAGCAGTTATGCAGTATTTTTTAAAAAATATATAAATATGTAAATGAGTATTGATGTGATAGTTTAGATATGGTTGAATATGTGCCCTGAAGCAAAGTACATGTGTATATGTGTACATATGTATTGTATAAATATGCATATATGTTGATGCTATAGTGCTATGATATACTGGTTTACATGTGTCCCTCAAAGAATTGCAGATGGAAGCCTGAAAGCTAGGTTTCCAGATATTGAAGTGAAGTGTCAGAAGTAGGGTCTAAGGAAAAGGGGTTGGGTACCTGAAGCATCACTTTTCAAAGGTTTCCTAAAGTGCATTAGCTTGCAGAAGAGCTGGTTGTTATAAAAAGGCAAAATTCATCAAGTGGCCTCTCAGCCTGTGAGACTCACGTCCTTTGTGATATGAGCTGGTGCACTGTCTCCCAGGAAGGAGGCCCTCATTAAAGCCTGGCACTGCGCTCCTCGGCCTCTCGAGCTACAAGCAGTGTAACCCTGTTTTCCTTACAAATTATCAGGCATTTTCTTACAACAATGCATGAAGCATTAATACAATTGGTAAAGCACTTCACTGATTCCCTGAAATTTCCTTTATATAGCATGGAGTGCGAGCATAGACTTTAAGAAAAGATGAAAGAGTCAAAAGAGCTCATCACCAGAGGTCACTATATTTTTCTGAACATCCATTTTTCCAGCCTTGGGAAAATTTTTTCATTGCGCATCACTTTCCTCATCTGAGGTTAATGACATTATTGGTGGCACTGAGTTTTGCTATAAAGATGAAAGGATGTGTGCCATAAAGCATATGCGGTGTTTCCCGGCACACAGAAAATAATAAACAAACATCAGCTATCAGTGCTCATTGTTTCCTATGAAGACCCTTAGTCATGGAATGTTTTGCTAAACAAAATATCCACTATGAAGAGAAAAAGCATTTCTTTCCTCTTGAAGTTTAAATCTTTGTAAGAAACATTTATAATGGCACTATGTAAAATGACACAAATATTTAAGATAACCCAAGTTGAATAAGCAGGGTACTTTGATAAAGTCATGAAAGGAGTTGTACAGGAGTTGATTAAACTACAGCTCTGCAGAAATGACAAACACACTTAGGCCTAGAGAAAGACAAAACAGCATCCATGTTAGGAATGTTCTGAGTAAAGAACATCCGTGTAAGACCTAAGGAGTTTCAAGAACCTGGCATGTTGGGGCCAGGGAGATGGCTCAGTAGAATAAGCACTTCCCTGCCAAGTGCAAGGGCCTGAGTTCAAGCCCCCAGTTCCAATAATAACAACTAAAAAAGAACCTGGCATGGTTTAGGCCCTTCCACGTGGCCAATTTGCTTTTGGCATCCCGTGGTGGCACTGCAGTAGGTGAAGTGTGGGAGGGATGAAGATGAGGCCAGAGAAGATAAGAACTCACAGGTTATTGCATGAAGTTTCAGTTTTACTTTAGTCCATTTGGCTTGGCAGAGGTTGCTGTAATATGGACTAAAAGCCTCAGGATCCATACCGCCTCCAGTGTGAAGGAAGAAGAAATGTGAACACTAACATCTAGCTTTCTCTCCCATTCTCAGGTCTTTTTTGAATATTTTATTTTTATGAGCACCCGTTTGTGGTACACAGTGATTACATTCATTATGAGGAGTTGGTACATGCCTGTAACACATCTGAATTCTTTTTCAGCCCTTTCCTATTCCCTCCAAGAGCATCCTGTTTTCTCAATTGAAAAAAAGGTGAGGGAAGAGACCTGTGTTGAGCAGGCCTTCCTGTCAGAGAACTCAGCCTGGAGGAACTGAGAGACAGCAGACACATGGGCAAGGAGGAGCCTTTGTATGTGCTCAGAGTAAGAACCTGTGAAAGCCGAGCCGGCTAGATAGCGCAGCGGTGGCTGGGGAGATGGCTCAGTGGAATAAGCGCTTCTCTGGGAAGCACAAGGGCCTGAGTTCAATCCCTGGTTCTGCAAAAAAGAAAAGTAGAGCAGCGGTCTAAAGCTCCTGCTCAGGCGAGCTTAGGCAAGCGCTCAGGGACTGAGGTTTGATCCCCAGCACCACGTGTCCTGGCACCCCAGCCACCAGGGTGGGCTGAGCTGGCTACAACAAAAGGAAAAAAGTATTTCCAAAACAAGGAATTTTCAAAAAATGCAGAAACAGAAAAGTATTTCAGCAAGTATTAAAGCAACTTTATATTTGAAATATTACACCTCACACCCTTGCCATATTGCTATATTGTCCAAGGCAGTGCCAGGAAATCTTATTACAACAACATATATTTGCTCCTAGACTAAGTTAAGCAGCTCTCAGTATTTCCACTATAAACTCTTTTTTTGGGGTTTATCATTGGCTGTTTTAAAATCACATCAGGCTAAAACTTGCGTGGAATAAAACATTTTATAGATAGTTTTAATGCAGTTTTTCAAGTTTTTGTTAAAATATTACTTAACTTTTCTGAGATTAACTTTTGAGTAATTATGAAGCAAATGTTTAGTTAAAAACACTATTACAAAGTTTCTAAAAATAACTCATATGTCACATTTCATATGTATAGATTAAATAAACCAGAAATATGACACTGAAGCAATACTAATGTGTGTGTGTGTATATATATATATATATATATATATATATATATATATATATATATATAATTTTATACATATTACACATATTGAGCTGCCTACTATGTCCAAGTGGAGATGACAACTAAGCAATTGCAGATGTTCATCTATAACAAAGTGGAGATGTCAGGATTATAAAATCTGGGCGTCTCCAGCATATGAATGGTGCACTATATAAATTTGTGGGACTGAATGAGATAACCTAGAAAAATAGAAACACACAAAAGGCTAGTACAATTTGCTGAAATGAAGAATTGCAAACAATTGCCTATGACTAGAAAATTGGTTGAATGCACATAAAAATTTTTGTATTGCTTTCAGTGCGAATAATTTGTAGATGAAATATAGGCAGTTAGATAGGGCCAGGCCTGTAAGGAGACAATAAGGAACATAAGGTGACCTTGCCACTTTGGAAGAGACAGGCAGTCCTGCAAGGGGTCAGACCTCAAGGTGAAAGAGTGCATAAAGCAGCGGCCTACTTCCCTAGGGAAGGGCCTCAGGGAATGATGTCCTAATGAGATGTCAGTCACCTTGAGAAGGCCTTGTTCTTTGTCTTTTTGAGACAGGGTCTCACTATGCAGTTCAGGCTGGCCTTAAGCTCACTTTGTAGCTCAGGCTGGTCTCGAACTCACAACAATCCTTCTGCCTCAGCCTCCTGAGTGCTGGGATTACAGGCATGCGCCACTACGCCGGGCTCTTGAGGAGGCCAGGAAGAGTCACTAACCCAACCCCCTACAGGAACAGCCTCTGTTCTGTGTTCACGCCTGCCTGCTACAAGACTGGACTGCTTTCCCATTTCAACCTGATTTAGTCTATTTTACTTGAGCACTGTAATCTTACTGGTTGACCATAACTCATGTGTGAGTTTCCACGTGTCCCAGTGATGTTAGACCCACCTTACCACATGGTTTCGTTCTACAAAAACAGATTCCCAGGGCAACCCCGTTGTCCCCCTTTTGTGCTCTCAGACAGTAGCTTTCTTTCCCCAATATATTCTGCTCTTAACTTTTGCTTTTCCTAAAATTCATTCTTCAGTCTTAGAGAACATGTTGGGAGTGTAATTCCTTTATATCAATGTTTAGTATATATATTTTAACATCATAAAACAATTTTCAGAATAACACAAATATGTTCAATATTTGTAAAAAAAAGTGTATGTAGATGTTTTTACATGTTTAAGTAGTGAAAAGATTTACTTTGAACTATGGAGAATGGGGAATTTTTTTTTTTTTTTTGTATTTTTAGGGAGGGGTGTACAGGTGGTCAGGGTCTCACTACTAGATCAGACTCAGTGATTCACCTGTTTGCAACCTCCCAAGAGCTGCTATTACAGGCATGCACCACCACACTATCTCCATCGGCCTCTCAGTGCACCCCGGAGGGCAGGGCCACCATGGCAGGCCTGGGGATAGAATGCCTGGCCCCTGCGCCCAGGTGCTTTAATCCATTGAGCTATTTGGCCAGCCCTTAAACTAGGGACATTTTTAAACTCTATGTGCTATTTTCATAATGGATCCTATGAAAAGTATATACTAATTCAGAATAAGATAATCAGATACAATGGATCAAACAATGGAAACTTATACATCATATTGTCAACTACATTTTGTCACTGAATACTAAATTGTTTTAATGTTTGCAGAAACAGTGCATGGCCACATCCTTTATCAACTGAGTTTTACTTTGATGATTACAGAAACTCACTCTTTTATCTGTGTAAGATTTACCATATTATTTTTGTTGGACCTAACATAAAATTTATTTTTATTATTTTTACAAACACTTCACAGGCATTTCTACCATAATGATACTTGTGATCACAGAGAACCTTCACATTCTTCAAAATTGTTCCCTAAAAGTAACATCTGAAGAGAAACAAGGTAAGTGAACCATCAAGACCTGTGTAATTTTGTAAATACTGGCAAAATGCTAGCTCTTCTACTACTTTATTGCCAGGCATGGTGGCTACCACCTGTAATCCACCCTGAAATACAGAGTGAGACCCTGTCTCCAAGAACCAAAAATTCATTAAGAAATCCTTAAGGAAGGAAATGGGGAATGGCAACAGACAAAATGTACAGAGACAGGAGACACAAGAAATATTTCTTAGTGACATCATGGCCAAGCAGCCAGGGTGAAGGCTCTAGAAGCCATCACATTGCTCCCTGGCTTGCAGTAGTATGGAGTAGTATGCCTCTCAGCCTCAGTGGAATAAGCGCTTCCCTGGCAAGCACAAGGGCCTGAGTTCAATCCCCAGTTCTGCCCCCCCAAAATAAATAATAATAAATAATAAATTTAAAAAATTACAAACATTCCTCAGTACTAATGATTATGTACTTGCTATGAAACTACTGAAAGAAGAACAGGGTTTTGACTTTACGTTGTATATACAATGGTGAAAAAAGATCCACAAATGGTTAAAGTTCTTTATGCACTCATTGAGATCAGATTTCTGTAAAAATACAGAAATAACTATTATAAACTTCATTCTGTCATCATCTAGCAAAACTACCAAAATAAACATTTAAATGATTATGAATGCACAGTAAAAGCATTAGAGGATTTGGAAAAATCCAAAGATTAAATATACAGCCCCTGAATAACTAGGAATTTTCACTATCAGAATAATTAGAGAAAAACAAGGAGAGAATGACAGCAATTACAACAAAGGGATTTTAATGCAAAATGAAATTTGAAATCACTAGGAAATGTGCTTTTTTATATTAAATAGAATTAAATGTCAGCAATGAAACCTCAACCAAGAGAATTTTATGGAGCCCAGACATTAGAGTGTATGTTCATATAGAAATTTTATATTAAACAGGGCATGGTGGCACATGCCTGTAACCCAGCGCTTAGGAGGCTGAGGCAGGAGGATCCTTGAAAGTTCCAAACAGGTATGAATTACGTGAGTTCAAGGCCAGCCTGAGCTACATGGCAAGACCCTCTCTGAAAAAAAAAAAAAAAAAAAGGAAATATTAACCAGGCATGGAAATGCAAGCCTGTAATCCCAGCACTTAGGAGGCTGAGGCACCAAGATTGCCATGAGCTCCAGGCCAACCTGGGCTACAAAGCAATTTCAAGTCCAGCCTGAGTTGCATAATGAAACTCTGTTTCAAATATAACCAATAAATGAATAAAACTATGTTATTAATAAAAAATAAATTTTATGTTTTATTGCCAGGCATGGTGGCTAACACCTGTAATCCGCGGATTACAGGTGTTAGCCACCATGCCTGGCAATAAAGTAGTAGAAGAGCTAGCATTTTGCCAGTATTTACAAAATTACACAGATCTTGATGGTTCACTTACCTTGTTTCTCTTCAGATATTACTTTTAGGGAACAATTTTGAAGAATGTGAAGGTTCTCTGTGATCACAAGTATCATATGGTAGAAATGCCTGTGAAGTGTTTGTGAAAATATGGAAATTATTTCCTTCCATCCTACCTTTACTTCTTGTTCTTGTAAGGAGCAGCTTGAAAAGGTGAGTTGGAGAGATAGCTCAGTGATCTAAGCACCTGCCTGGCAAGTACAAGGACCCAGGTTTGATCCCCAGTACTTGCTATGCCAGCTGCATAGCAAGACCCTGTACCAAATAAACAGGAGGAATTTTTTTTCCCTTTATAAAGTACTCCATTTAAAGATATGCAATCAACTGGCAGTCTTCTCCTAGTTATTATCAATAATGATAAATTTAATTATGAAGGGTTCCAAAGGAGCACAATCCCAGTATTACTGATCATGCCTTTATTAAAAGCTTAAGTATTTAAGCAATTCCAAGATTTTTTTTATTCAAAAATCGTTTTCACTAAGAATATGTCCTATTTTGAGAAACTAGTTATATCATACCCCTCTTTATCATCACTTTAAACTTTTGTCATGTTCTTGGAGGAGGTTCAGGAAAACACAACTCTTCTTACCATTCTTTTTAAAATGTAATCAAGGCTTCTTCTAGACCGAGGGAGCTGCAGCTACCTTCAACGTGGTCCACATGTGTTTCCACATACTCTTGGGGCTATAAAATGTAAAATTCTCTGAAGTTCTTTAAAAGGCTGAGATCAAATCAGCTATACAACCAAAGAAAAATCTGGACCAAATACATTTTTTAGGGGATAAATGGGACATCTCAGAGCCCTCTAGTCCTTTCCCAACCTCCATACTCTGAATTGTATTGCAGAAAGTTAGAAAATATTTTAATGCCAAAAAGAATTAGAAAAGATCAAGGTTACAGACTCTAACAAAACATGGTATTTACTACAAATGAGAGGACAAATCAGGAAAAAAAAAACAAAACTGGAGCATGGAAAGAGCCAGACAGAAAGCAAGCTTTAAAAAATGACCAAGTGAGGTATTAAAAGTCAGTTCAGCCTTCTGGTAGCCAGTGCGGGAAGTGTCATCTATCCAACGCACTGCGTCTATTATGAAACCAGTTATAGTGGATTATTTCTGGAGTTAGTATGAAGAACTTTTCTGCAGATTACATGTCTGATGCTGTCCATATCTTTGCATTTGGGAAGTTTTATACACAAGGCTGTCATCTCAGCCACACATCAATACATTTAATTGGAATGAGGCTCATTTCAGCCTCAAGAACATAAACTGATGCAATTTGATTTTCCCTTGTGTGACCTATTTTGCAGGTAGGATGTGCATATGAATACTGTGTGTTAATAATTCAGTTTCCTGGGGACCTCAGACTGCTGTTTGATCAGCAGCTAGGAAATGGTTAAGTATCTTGTACTTGTCATTGCTGAGATCTTACATCCTGAAGGGTGGATCTTTAAGGCCTAAGAAGAAGATGCAGTGGGATTTCCTGAGGCTAGGCTTTTTCCTTTTCTTCGTTCATTAAATGATAAAACCTTATTACATACCCAGAGATATATATACTTTTTTGTCTTTAATTGAACAGTACAGGATTAATATAATGAAGAAAAACAGAATGGGTTTTTGGGGTTCAAAGTCTTGTGTTCAGGATGTTAACAGCCAAGAAATAGCTATGGAACCTGAGGCAAATCTTTCAATATTGCTGCAAACCATGTTTTAACGTGTAAAACAAATAGCTAATTACCTGTCCTTTCTCACAGACCTCCCCCACACAGCCCGTTACCACAAATCTTATTTCGTAGTGTATCTCATGAAGGCATTTATCTGGAGGCATAGTCCAGATGGTTTGTGTCTAGAACACTTAGCAGAAGGACTGTCGCATGGATATGTGATAAAAATGTTCATTGCTCCAGTGAATGAAACTATAAAATCTCATAGTGCTACATAAATGGAAGCTGCATGGGGGAAGCAGGAAAAATTTTAAGTGTTTCACCCACATTGTGTCCCACAAGTTCCAGCCTGTGACCTAAATGGCCCAAGCAATTGGCTCCAGTCCACAGATGGCAGAGCCTGGCACTGACTCCTCATACACGTCTGTCCCTCTGGAGGTGTCCTTACTTCAAAGAACTCAGCTTCGCTTTGGATTACACGGGATCTTGTGTCCCATTCTTCATACAGTCATGCTGTCAAGCAATACCTGTAAAAAAGAAAAAGAAATGTTGACATTTATACTGTAATCCATTTTGTATGTATCCACGCATCCAGGTGTGCATGACTTTTATGTTAATTACAACAGGTTGTGGAGACCTCATGTTATGGACTGTGTGCCTATCTGTCTGAACCCACTGTACCTTTCTATTTCTATGGAGGAGGTGCTGTTGTCATCTCCATTTTGAACAGGAATACTTCAAAGGGTAAAAAATGTTGTTTGACCAATGATGCGTGTGAATGAGCCACAGGCTGTCTGTCCTAACTGCTATGCTATCGCGCCCCTTGACTGTTACTGTACTTGGATTTTCTTAACTCATTATTTTGGGAAAGACTAAAATGAACCTTGATGCTTGCTTTGCTACCCTACCTCTTTCAAGTTTCTAAGTTTCAACTGGGATTTCCTTTGAGTGCTTATATCGGTAAGGAGGACTATAAAGGTTATATTTATAAAACATATTAAGAAAATGAAATTCAGCACAAGGCTTTCATTTGGTTACATAGTAACGGGTTGCCATAACAAGTTTAAACAAAATCACCAAAAACCTCAGAGCACACACTGAACTCTTAAGTTTGATTTAAAGTAAGTAGCTATTTTTTTACCCCTGGTTTAAATTTCCCTTTCTAGAAGATAGTATTTGTACAAGACAATTATCTTAATATCAAAATGGTGATAATTACATTTTACTGTTTATTATCTTGTAAAACTGATGATTTTGCAAGTGTTTCTCTTCATACTGGAAGATCTCATTAAGTTGCAAATTTTAGCAAATTAGCTGCAATACTTAACTACATATAAAACACAACTACATAAATACTAACTACTTAAGAACACCAGTCTTTCACACCTGCTTTTATGAGCACATAAACTACCAGGACACAAACACTACACCCAAGCATAATCTGAACTACCCTTACTCTCTGCCCTGAAGGGTTTGACACTAAGGACTGACATGAGAAAGGCACAATCACAATTTGGACCATACACAACGTTTCTTCATTTATAACAAGTGGAAATGCCAACGTTTTATTTGCCAGGGATAAGGAGGAAAACATCAGTGAAATAAATCTGATAACATGACTCACACAAATGATTTTTTTCCCAAATTCACAACTTTCACATTTGGCTGAGCTGGAAAGATTAAAAAAAAAAAGTATAAAAAGAACTTTCACTAGGCATAAGTAGGCCAGGCCATATGATTCCTGCAAATGAGTTTAAACAAGAATGAGCACACACACTGTTCTAGCTGGGAAAGTATTTTCCTTAACTTAGCAGGCTTTTAAGAGTCCATACTACTTAAATGTTTTTCTCCTATGTTCCCTTTTGACCTTCTTAGACATGCTGTATAATTACAAAAATACATTTCACTTAATGGATTCATAGGTACACCAATTCAACACCCTCTGCATATAATAACAGGGCTATTACTAGTATAAAGTTTACTTAGAAAACTGAGGAACAAATACCCGAGCCTCCAGGCACCTAGAAGTGGAGGTAATTCCACAACAGAAAATAGGACTCCAAGGAGATGAAGTCACACTGGAAATTTTTGGAGTCTAATTGAACCCTTTTACCCTTCTCCCCACCTTCAGTGCTAGATAAGGTGTAAGCGGTCGTGTTTGTCCATGGACCCTTGTGAAACTGTCACTTTTACCCATCTTCCTTCCCCCTATGAACAAGAGAAATGGAACAAATGCTCTTCACATCACAGCCTCTGAGGCTGAAAAGCCCCTCAATGAGCATACTTTGTCCATCCAGGGGAAAAGCACTGTTTAAATAAACATGGCCAGAAGACTCCTCAGGCGGAGACTGCAGTCACTCTCCCTCCCTAGGAACCGCGGGAAAAGACATTTTTGTCCCTACTTGTAAGAGGGAGGTAGGTCCCTTCCTCCTGTGGCCTCCCCGGGCCTCTTCCAGTGGCTGGGCCGCCTTTGGAGACGCGTGGGAGCAAAGGCAACCCTCAGTCCTCCATGGCGAAGTCTTTGGTCTTCTCTTCCTGGTCCCCCACTTTGTAGCGCAGTAGCACGCGCAGGCGGCGAGGGTTGTCCGCTGAAGGCAGCAGCGTGATCTCCCCGGAGACCTCCGTGTCCTGCTCCACTTGCACCGGCTCGTTCAGGTAGAGGAGCGCCTGCTTCCAGTGCGTGGCCGGGTGAAAGGGCGAGGTGGACAGCACCAGGGGTTTCTCCGACTCCCCCCCGGGGAAGGTCACCTGGAACCAGATGGCGAAGCCGTGCAGAGGCGCCGAGCCGTAGCAGCTGCAGCGGAAGCGCCCGCCCACCCCGGCCTCCAGCTCCTGCTCCAGGCCGGCGCGGTCCAGCTCCAGCTGCGCGAAGCTTTGCGGCCGGGCCAGCACGTCCTCGCCCGATAGGCCCTGGACCACGATCTCTGAGTGGCCCATGAGGCAGCGCGTAGCGAAGCGCTCCATGCAGCTCATGTCCACGCCGTAGTGCTGCTTCACCTGGCTCCAGAAGCCCAGGCGCCACTCCAGCGTCTGGTCGCTGACGGGCGCTACGAAGAGCTCCGCGGAGGCGGGCAGCAGTAGGCCGCCGTCCTTGAGCCAGCGCGCGCGCGCGTGCAGCACGGAGCGCAGCATGGATTCGTGCAGCAGCCCGTAGCCCATCCACTCGCTCACGATAGCGTCCACGCGCTCGGGCAGCTCCACCGTCTCCACCGGGCCGGGCAGCACGTGCACGCGGTCCTCCAGCCCGTTCAGCCGCACCACCTCGCGGGCCTGCTGCCAGATGGCGCTGGCCTCCACGGCGTACACGCGCCGCGCGCCGGCCTGGGCGCAGAAGATGCTCAGGATGCCGGTGCCCGCGCCCACGTCCAGTACCGTCTTGCCGCGCAGCGCCGCCCAGTTGCGCAGGATGCCCAGGCGGTAGGCGTCGGTGCGGACGCGGTCGGCGATCATCTCCTCGTGCACCGACACATCCGAGTAGCAGTCGTAGTACAGCTGGTCCCGCTCGCGCTTGGTCCTCCGCGGCTGCGCGGGGGCTGCGTCCACGTCCAGCTCCCCGTCGTCACCCTCCGCGGCTTCCTCCCCTCCTTCACCGCCGCCCCCCGACTCGAGCTTCCTTTTCTTGGTCTGCGACATCTTGGCCGCCGCAGCCGGCTCCCGGCGGGCGTTGCGCGGCGCGAGGACTGCTGGGAGTTGTAGTTCGCGCGTGCGCTTCTCGCGGCGTGGGCTCCCGGGCTCTGGAGTCCTGGAACCCTTCCTCCCCGATGGGACCCTCCCTCCTTCCCGGGCTCTCTTTTGATTTCGCGCTCTTCCTCCCGTAAGGAGGCACGCCCACTTGGGAGTAGAAACTCGCTTAGTCTTTGGTTGCGCCCGGTCCCCGCCCGTCGTCCAACCCCGCCCACACGCGCACAGCCCTCTCGCCCACCGCCCGACTGCGCCCTGCGCAGAGCTCAGATCCCACATCCGGCGGGGCTGGGGCGTGGGAGTCGCGAGCCGGTGAGCCTGGCCGTGCCTGACGACAAACAACCTCCCTGGACCCAAGTTATGCGTTCTATGACCAGGAAGGAATCCTGTTTGCAGGAACTGTGTTTTGGTCTCTTTTGGAGAAAGAATAGTTCCCTGGCCCAGGCTGTCTGTCGCTGTGGTAATTGGTGGCTCTTTCAGAGTTAAGTGTGCATGGTGGCCCAAGCCTGAAATCCTAGCGCTAGGGAGGCTGAGGCAAGAGGAACCTTGTTAGTTCCAGACCAGCCTGAGCTTCAAAGTGAGCTCGAGGGCAGCCTGAAATGCATAGGGAGACCCTGTCTCAGACACAAATACAAAAAGAAAAAGAGTTGGGTCATGCACTTAAAAAACAACAAGGGGCCCAGGGAGATGGCTCAGTTGAATAAGCGCTTTCCTGGCAAGCGCAAGGGACTGAGTTCAGATCCCCGGTTCCACAAAAGCAACAGTGATGCGATAAAAATCTGTTCATCGTATTTGGGCAACCCATTATATGTATATAATTTTTCTATAAGCGATTTATGCTA
>PVKA01043045.1:0-17017 GCA_004027165.1 Ctenomys sociabilis | reverse complement strand
CTTCACCGCTTTTAGCTTCTGTAACCATGCTTGCTGACCCCCAAATGTACATGTCCTGAACCAAATTTGGACATAATGTATGTCTCCCCCAATCAAAATTGTCCCCGTATCCCCTAATGGCCATTTTAGCTTCTGTGATGATGCTTGCTTACCCCTCCCAGCCTGTGGTTTTGGGGCATAAAAGCCCTGCTGCCCAGCCCTCGGGGGGCCCTCCTCCTTCTCGCATGGAGAGGCTACCCGGTGGGTACCACCTAAAATAAAGCGCTTCTTTTCTTTTGGACTTGCCTCGTTGTCATCTGATTTTTGAGTTACAACACTGTGGTAACATCATCTGGCCCTCATTCCCTTTCTCCACTTTCTTGCTCAACTCCATTTACCCTGGCTCTGGTGATTCAGGTCCGGAATCCGACTTCCCATGGCAAAAGGACTTCCTTTCAGTTGGCAGAGGAGCAGAGAGGGGAATCGTGCTGCCCTCTTCAGGAAGTTCGGGAAATAAGAACCTAAGAAACAATACACGTAAAACTACACAATAATTATTTTTCTAGATTGGCTCATATTTTTGTTAATTTAAGGGCGTATGAAATAAAACTTTATCATCAAGTAAGTACTTTAGTTCACTGAGATTCTTAACTGATGCTGCTTATAGAATAAAACCATGAATGTATGCACTGCAGGGCACAGAGGCACTCACCTGTAGCCCCGTAACCCAGGAAGGCCATGAGCCAGCGGGGTTACAGAGCAAGACACTGACAGAAAACAAAAACAGAAACAACACACACACACACACACACACGCACACGCACAAAAAATGCAGCTATCAAATAATATTTTTTAAAAACCTGTCAGTAACTAAGGAATGAAGACTCTTGATCTATGCAATGTAAGTATTTCTTACTGGAAAATCTTATCTGAGGTATACTAACTTAGACCAGGGACCATTATTCTCAGAAATAAACAAATACCAGTGGAAACTACTTAAATATGCAATATTAAAAGATGATAAAAAACAATTTAAAAATCAATTAATGTAAATTTTAAGTGTTTTATTAAAACACTGAACTGCTAAAAGTTAATTTTTCAAACTCTTACCCCATCCTAGGTTTTACTGACTTCTGATATATCGACAGACTCTGCCATAAATAAGTTTCTTATCCTCTTTAGTTAAATCTTGATCTTTCAGAGGCAGATTGTAATTATTTCTACTTTGCAGACTTATATCTTGCCCCTCCCTCTGCTCTTATTTTGTAATTGGGGAAACTAAAATGTCCAAGAAACTTACCATCTTCACCCTACACATCTAGCTAATGAGAGCTGCAACACTCCTGGTTGTGTGAGCTCTGCTGGCACACTTCAGCCCACGAACTGGGAACATGTCCACACATGCTTATCAATTTTGAGGCTAATAAGATAAGGAAGTTTCTGGGAAAAATTCAAAACTTTTTATATGACGAATACAGTATTTATCTGTTCCTATAAACCCAATAAAAGACCTTGGATATTTTACTCAAATTGCGTACCGCCTGGGAGGTGCTTTCCCAAGACCTTTCCTGGCTGCTCACTGCCTCCATCAGAGGGCTGTTCAATGTTACCTGCGAGGTAGCACCCAGGCCTTTGGCCCAACAGCAGGACCTCCTCGCCAGCCTGTCCTCCGACCCATTTATCTTCACTAGTTCACTCTTCCTCTCCACTAGACTCTAGGTCCAAGAAGCAGCATTTTTCACTTGTTTGTTTTGCTTTGTGTCATGATTAGCTCCCCAGGCCATAAGGCTGTAGCTATTAGCTATTTGTTGAATAACTGATGCGGTTGCTAAGGGACCAGACACAAATACTCGGTGACAGAACTTGACACTGGCAGGTAGGTTTCAGGGGCATAATTTTGCCTAGATGTTAAGGCAAAACGTGCCCAGCCCAGCACCTGAGGGTGAGGCAGGACTAAAAATTCTAGCCTAACGTAGACACTTCGGTGACTTAACCTTCAAAATAAAAATTATAATTATGAGTAAGAACACATAGAAGAAGTAACAATAGCTAAGGTCCGTCTACTTTGTTTATGGTATAAAAGTAAGTTAAAAATGTATTTTTATTAAAGATATATATATATATATATAATTTATTGTAATTAATTAATTAATTAATTTAGTGGAACCTGGGATTGAACTCAGGCCCTTGCACTTGCCAGGAAAGCGCTTATCCCACTGAGCCATTTTCCCGCATATTAAATCTATTTAAATGCCTGCAGCATAAAGCCATTTTCTGAATTTTTTTTTTACAATAAAAGTGAAACCTTAAAGGTTCTTCACAAAATTGTAGCCAGGCATGGTTAAGCACACCCATCCCAGGACAGCATGAACGACATAGTGAGTCCTTATTACAAAAAAGCTAGAAAAAAATTTAACAAACAAAACAAAATAAAACATAAAGTTGTGGTGTCTAGGATTAGGGTGAAAATATACAAGCATTAATATAAAGTATTGCTCAAGAGCTTCCAGATGTCAATGAAAAGATCTTTTACCTCACTAGCTGGAAAATTCGCTTAAGATAGGACTTAATCTCCTTTACAGCTTCCTGCAGTAACCGGCGGTTGGCTCCCACTCCCACATAGGTCATTCTGTACACAGCAACCAACGTCTCCACAAGCCTGCCCAGAGGGTGGAGGGGAGTATCACAGGCCTGTGCAGGAAGAGCAGTGAGGAAGCCAGTCAACATGCACGAAGAGTGGGGACAGCCAATTTCACATGGCAGATAAAAAAGAACTTAAAAAATAAAACCAGGAGTAGGTGAACATTGCAGTGATACTGTACTGCAGTTGCATCACTAATTCACAAAACCACTTTGATTCTGGCTTACCTTTATTAAATACTTTTTGATATCATCATATTTCTCCACAGAGAAGGCACTGACGTGCTGTGGAATGAATTCCAAACTCTCCAGGGTCTGAGTCTGTGAGCGACTTAATATTTCTGGACTACAAAAAGGGAAAGGAAGCCTGTTGTGTATTTCATATCAAGAAAGCAAGATATTATAAATGCGTACATGGAACATGGACACAAACTATGGATTAAGTGGAGCACCCAGCACGCTTCCAGGCCTAAGTAAGCTCATAAACAGTACCTTCCATTAGGTACCATGCTTATATAACATTCACTCAAAACAGAATTTAACACTGATGCACATCAGTTTCAATAAATTCGTGAAGATTTTGCTCCAACTATCATGGTGTTAAGAAATCCATGGCATTGGCCGGGCGTGGTGGCACATGCCTGTCATCCCAGCACTTGGGAGGCTGAGGCAGGAGGATTGTTGTGAGTTCAAGACCAGCCTGAGCTACAAAGTGAGCTTAAGACCATTCTGAACTGCATAGTGGGACCCTGTCTCAGAAAGACACACACACACACACAAAAAGAAATCCATGGCATTAATCTGAAGAGAAAACTGGCAGTAAAACAGAGATGAAAATGAAGTGAAAAGGGGGATAGAGCCAAGGAAAATAAAGGGCAAATGAAGAAATGCAAATGAGCTCAGGAATCAATGCGGGCACCAGAAGTGACAGGCAAGGCAGCACGTAACAGGCAAGGAGACCTCCACAGCATGAGGCCAACACAGGTCACAGATTGGAAATCAAATTTCAGAAACTGGAAGGAGAGCAGTCATTTTTAGATTAATTTTAACAAACAAATATAACCTTTGGGGCAGCAGTATGGTTTTAAGTAAAAGCCCACTCATTCTCAGTTCTTAAGAATACCCAGCAACAGTTAACCAAGGCTAAAGTCTCAAAATCCACATCTTCATGTAACAATCATGAAGCACAAGAATTAAAACGCAGGGCCAGGAATATAGCTCAGCGGCAGGCACATCACCTGTCTGGCAAGTGCGAGGTCATGAGTTCAATTCCCAGTACCAAAAAGAAAAAGAAAAAGAAAAAAAAAAGAATGAAAGAGTATAATCAATTCCTATTGTTCCCCAGAGAATAAAAGAACGAACTCCCTCATATAAAATTATTTAAAATACATGCAACCAGAAATGGCAAGCAAAGATACTGTGATGTATTTTATTTTCATTTTTATTCTTTTGGCGGAACAGGGGATTGAACTCGGGCCCTTACACTTGCCAGGCAAGTGCTTATTCTCCTGAGCTATCTCCCAGGCCCAGGGCACAGTTAAAACAAAACTGGTTTATTTTAAATCCCAATACTTAGGAGTCTGCAATGAAATAGAATCTAGACTAATCTCTTTAGTAAAATAACATTACTGCTTGTTAGACCACTGAGACATTTAAATTTCCTGAAATATCTTTTAATTATTTTTTAAAAATTCTCACTTAAATTTAACTTGTCATAATTTGTTATGAATATACAAAGACAACAAACTTTTCAAACATTGTATTTACTAAGATTCTGGCAATAGCTTTATGTAACAAGATACAGCACACCAAGCCTATCACTCAACTTGTAAGTCTCGGCTTCAATATGAAGCTGTGTGTTTATGTATTTTTTTTAAGCTATTTAAAATACAAACTCAAAACTTGCTTTTTATATGCTAAATATTTTGGCAAGGGTGCCATTAAACATAATAATGAACTTGAAACAATACAAATAAAGAGTTAACAAAAGCTAAACATTGCAGCCTGAATAACATTCATACAAAAATAAAGTAGCTATAATTGGTTACATAAAATTTTTCTGATTGGTTAAAACTCAACAGTATTAAACACGCACTTTAGAATCTTTAGATATTAAGTTCAAAACTACCAGCGTCTATATGAAACCATTTTTTTCCAAAGCCAAAGTATGGCCACAAAGTAATTCAAAGGACATGACACAGTCGAAAGCTAAAAAACATTCAGTTATTGATCTGGAGGTATAAACTCAGAGCTTTGGGGCTTTCTCATGCTACAAAGGGCATTTCTCTGGTTCACTCAGAGCAGCAGATGACAAAGTCCACAGATGCCAAAGCTCAATAAAGGCCAAGAGGGCTTGTCCCCAGCTGACCTCCCCAGGAAGAATGTCCACAAAAGTAGGAGGTATGAGGACAAAGGCATACTATCCTGCTAGCTAAAGAGATTTCAAACCACTCCTCCTTCCATCTTAAAAGCTCCTTCCTGAGGTAAGTAAAAAGTATACAAGGGGGAAAAATTAAGATACACTTACTACAGAGTAAGGATTTCAAAATATTAATGTAATTCCTACTTCAAAAAATTTAACTAGAATCATTGGGCCATTTCTTCTAGTCAAAAATCTTAGCTTTCTTCCCAAATATTTTAACCATAAGTATGACTGCAGTGTGTTAACTCCCAGGTTATCACACACTAGAGGAGAGAAAGTGGATGCTCAAACAATAATTATGGCCCTTTCACAGTGGCACTGGAGTGCCTACTGAACAGTCTAGGAGCGACTCTAAAAACAAGACAATTCATGCATGTTGGTAAATATACCGTAAGTTCACAGCTGAAATTTCCTTAGGCGCTGCACTTTCTTCATAGGGGAGTCTTCATTTTTGTTAATGTTATGGTGATTCAGGACTTGAATTAGCAGCTTTCATTTTCTTCTTCTTACTGTGTTTCTTTCTTTTTTTTTTTATTGTTTATCAGCAGAAAAGGTTTATTTCTTTAAAGATAAATAATAAAACCATATCCAAGGGCTTAACTTACAGACACAAACTGAAGGAGCATGAAAGCTTTAGATACTGAGATACCAGGCATGCAGTGGGGGAAATGCTTCTTGTCTGAAGCACACGCAAGCTCGGCTTGCAAGAGCTGAGTTCTGCTAGTGCTTGAGTGTGGTGGAGGGAAATGTGTGTCTGTAGAACCCAAGGTGACAGCTGTGTTTACACAGACTCAAGTGCTGTGGACTGCTTGGGCAGGTGTGTGCTTTCACACTGAAGGAAGGAGAAGAGTGTGGCCCGGCCCTCCACTGAGACGTAGGCTGCCTTGCATAGGGTCACAGCAGAAAAGTGGACCTCTCCTTGCTCACACTTGGTGAACTCTCTGCAGACCTTGGCAGAATCCTGCAGCAGGGAGTCCTCTGAATTGGTGCCATGGTTCACTGGAAAAGGCATCCATTCATCCAGTTCATAGACGTGGCCATCCACGTTGTTAAATAGAATAAAATGAAATTTCATTTTGTCATCTACCCGACACTGGCCTTCCTGGGCCACAGCATCGTGGGCTGCTTGGATAGCCTCATTTTCTTTTCAAAGGGCTCTGCTCTGTCTTCAGGGGACATCTTCTCTGTTTCAGAAAGAAACTGTTTCAGGACTGATGCATCCTCGAAGTCCAGTTGGTCACTGCGTGGATCAGTCCGATGGTACCACAGGAGTTCCCAATGGTCTGCTTCATGAAATACACTTTCGGACTCACTTCTTGTGCTTTCAGTTCTTCGATGTGTTTTTTCCTGAAGTTCTCATGCTGGGTGGTGAGGGGAAAGAGCAGCAGCAACGTGCAGGCAGGCACTGGCACGGAGCCCGGAGCTTCGTCCTCAAGCCCCAGCACGTCAGCGAAGCGCCACTAGCTGGCAACCCCCAGCTGGGACAGCACTTTGTTCAGCATCTCAGGATTGATCTCCATAGGCTTGAACTGCATCCTCACAAATTGTGGAAGACTCGACCCAGTGAAGAAAAACAGCCTTACTGTGTTTCTTATGCTTCTTTCTCTCTCTTTTTTTTCTTTGTTGCATTTTCTAGTTCTTCACTGCTTTTCTTCTTTGAGTGTACCTCTGATCTGACTCTGACAAGGACCCAGATGAAGAAGGCTTATCTTCAGGATCCATCTTTCTTTTCTTGGTAAGTCCTTTAATGTCATTTTCTTTCTCAGTTGCATCCTTAAATTTCTTTCTCTTTTTTAAACTACTCTTACTGTCTGACTCAGGTTCTGACAGAGAGCTTTCAGAAGACTTATATGAACAGTTCTCTTTTTCTTTCTCCTCATTCCTTGCTTCTTTTCCTCATCCTCAGAATCTGAAGAACTGCTGGAAGAATTAGAGCTTAATGAGGAAGAATATGAATACCTATCAGATTTGTTTTCTCTTTTTTCTTCCTTCTTTTTCTTTTTTTGATGGGCTCTCATTTCCACTTAATTTCTCTCTGTGCTTTTCTAGTTCTTTTGTCCAATTCTCATTCATTTTTTCCTTCAAATTCAGCCAAAGCCCTAGAGCCTTTCCTTTTCTTTTCTAGTTGCTTTTTCACTTCTTCCCATGTAGGCCTGGGCTGATTCAGATAATTCTGGATTGTTGGCCCTGAAGACTGGATCGGGCCTCTCGATCTGGCCATTGCTATTGGGTTCATATAGGCCACCTGACTGTCTAATTTTGCTGTGGTGCCAGATGGAGCACAAAGTAAGACTGCAAAAGTGAGACAGGCCACAAAAGCCAATCTCTGGAATTTAATTTCTACATAACTGCCTTGTGCTTATACACTTAAAATCTGATGAACTGCACAAAGAAATTTAGGAAACTAGACCCTTTACTCATTCATATACTTCTATTCTGAGTAAATAGATAGGTGCTGAATCTTTAATTCCTGAGTATTAGAAAACAATATTTGTACATGAAGATTGGCAAAAAACTAATTTTAAAATCAAGTGCATATAGTTGCACACACAGATCAAAATAAGCTCTTTGATATTTTAACAATAAAGGAATAATTAAAAAAATGACCTAGAATTAGACTTAAAATAGTTAACTGTCGCCTGGGAAGACAGCGCAGTAGAATAAGCACTTGCCTGGCAAGCACAAAGTCCTGAGTTCAGTCCCCAGTACACCAAAGGAAAAAAAAAGTTAACTGTTTCACGATAGAGAACAGAACATTCTTTAGGTCCAAATGTTAGGCAATGCTTACAGAAGCTACTGGTCAAGTTGAGTAAAGAAATCTGAAGAAAGACAGATGAAAAAACCAGGAGAAAAGAAAAAGGAAAAATAGAAAGAAATGAGAAAAAGTATCTCCTGTAACTTTTAACATTTTAAGAATACTGTGGCTCTCTGCCTTCCTATGATGGAGAAAATTGCCGGCAGCCATTCAACTGCTGCTTCCATACACCACTCTCTTTTCTGGTTGCTTTTCACGTCTAAATCTGAACATGATGCCTCCATGAATTTGTGTCTCTGATTTGACCCAGGATGGGATTTGCTTTGTTTCTCAAATCTACAGATTCACATCTTTCAACAAAGATGGTTAATTTTCAACCATCACTTCTTCAACAAATTTCCACCCCATATTCTTTTTCTTCTTCTTCAAGTTTAAACCCACAGCTCCTTATGGCTGTTTCACTTTTTAATTTTTTCCTGTTGTTCAGAGTGGATGATTCCTACAACTCTATTTTTAGGTTCACTGATTCTGTCACTAGTTTCACATGGTGAGTCATTTTAGTTATTGTAGTTCTTCAACTCTAAAACTCTGGTTTGGTTCTTATGTTAAATCTTTGGTGATAATTTTTGCCCTATTACTGGGGAATGAATGCCAGCCTCATGCAGGCTATGCAAGTGCTCTACTATCTATATCCCCAACCCTTCTTGGCGGAGGGGTGGTGGTGGGTGATACAGGGGCTTGCTGTGTAGTTCAGACTGGCCTTGAACTCAGCCCAGGTGGTCTTGAACTCCTGGCCATTCTCCTGCCTCAATTTCCTGAGTGCTGTGATTACAGGTATGCACGAGCACTCCTGGATTTCCCCTGCTTTTCAGAAAATGTTATGTTGAGACAGTGTATGAAGTTGCCCAAGCTGTCTTCAAATTTATGATTCTCTCGCTTTAGCCTTCTGAGTGTACCACCACACCCGTATTGATATTTTCAGTTTAGTATATTTTTCAAAGATGTTTGTGGTTGTTCATTTGATCATTTTTATAACAGCTGCTTTAAAGCTTTTCTCAGGTAACTCCAACACTGCATCATGGATGTTTGCTGACTGTCTCCCCAACTCAGGATTTTCACAGTTATTCTGGTTCTCTATATTCTGTGGCTAGTACTTTCATGTGTCAAGAGTAAACACAGCATGCCTGAACTATTAACTTCACAAGGATCTGCTTTAAGGTTGGCTGTCAGCTGGAGTTTGGGAACTCAGTTTGCTCCACATTTCTTATGTTGATGTGAAATGGTAAGGAATTCTGCTCTCTGTGGACTGCATCAACCATGTAATTTAGGGTGAACACAGCCTTCCTTGTGGGATTATTGAGCAATTTTGCTGGCTGCTAGGGGTAGGGTGCCAACATGACAGGATCTTAGTAAAAACTGTGGGTCCTGCATTGCCAGTGTTTCTCTGTGGGGAAGTGTGTGCTGTGACGCTCACAGGAAGGACAGTGAAGGATGCTAACACAGGTGTCTCCTTCCTCTGATCTGGGTGTGCACCTCCAATGTGCTGTTCTGATCTTATTCATCAGTACATCTCTCTGCATTTAAAAAAATTTTTTAATACACCTATATTTTGAGTCTTCTGGGTTCTAGCAAATCACTGAATATGAAGATCTCAAAAACCCTTAAAGGGGACAGTGGACTAAGGCACCTGCTTAGGCAAGATGGCAAGTGCACAGGGACCATGGTCTGATCCCTGGCACTACATGCCATGCTAGCCCCGCCCAGCGGGCAGCAAAAGAGAGAAATATCTATCTATCTATCTATCTATCTATCTATCTATCTATCTATCTATCTATCTATCTATCTATTTTAACCCTTAAAATAGTTGCAAGTTTTGCTTCAGTCTTTTGTGGGCTGTGGTTCCAGTATCAATTCAAAGCCTTTGTGGTAGCTGCATGTGAGTCTGCAGTGGGCATGAGCTGAGCGGTCACCCTGGGCCCAAGTATAAGTCTATCTACTGATGTGGCTCTTATACCTTTGGTTCACTACTAAGACCAAGTTTGCACATGTGTCAGTGTGTGGTGAGCCTAGAGGCTCATAAACAACTTCATGGGGTTTTCCAGAGCTTTCTTTCCCTTATTTCCTCGGTATTTCAGGTTCTCAGAGCTTGTCTTTCAGGTTCTTTATCCAGAAACCACCCACTTTTGTGAATGTGGCATATTCAGGGCCAAAAGCTGGGAAGATAGAGTGAAACCACCAATCAAGAGGCTTCCTGGCCATTGGGCTCAAGGCTCAGCAAGAGTAGACAACACTCTACTGCGATAGAGTTGTGGCTCCTCGAAGTCCCATCCCTAGCTGCTCCCCCTGCTGCCATCACTGCCTCTGCTGTAGAAGAACCTGGACCTAAGTGCACGAGAGAATGGAAAGGAGAGAAAGGGAGGCACGGTGCTGCCTCCACTATGAGCTTTAGCAGCCCTGTCTCACTCCTTGAGCTGAACCAGGTTTTCTTCCAGATCTCTCTCTGTACTACTCTGTGTACGTCTAGGTCCCAGTTTCCACTAACTCCAGATTGAAGAATGAGCGACACTGGCAGCTCAGCACTGGACTCAGGTGTGCTTGCTCCCTCCACCTGGTACTCTCCAGGGTGGAGAATAGCTGCCATATACATTCTGTCCAGCATTAACAGTTAAGTCCAACAGAAGATAAAGAAGTGTGCTTTAACTCATCCTACCTGGAAACAGAAGTACATGATTAACTTTTAAGTTAAGTTATACTTTAAAATAAAATGTAGTGAGTGCTGGCCACTCGCTAGTCTTCAGCTTCATTTCTCTAATATGCTCAGCCCCATGTTGGCCAGGTACCACCTACCTGTCTTTGTGCTGACGCCGGCTGGCAGTCAGGGCCACAGCAATGTTGTCCCAGGCTTTCCAGACATCACCCTGGCCTGGGCTCTCACAGCCCAGCTGGCGCCAACATTCATCAAACACTGCTTTCCACTTCTCATCAGCTGCCACTGCTAGGTTTCCTAGCTTCCTGCTAAAAGAGCCACAGTAGCTTTTAGAAATCAGGTCTGTGAAAAACTGTTCCAAACAATGCAAACTTTTTGATCCACAGCTGAGAATATTCTGTGTCCCAAACTGCCTAAGCTGATTTAAATATTCTATTTTTAAAACACTGAATGAAAATATGAAAGGGATAGATTTTGGTTATTGTTTATTAGATACTAAAGTATCTGTAAGGTTAAGCATGGAGCAGAGTACGAATTGACTCCTCTGTCTGCTCCATTTCCACAGAATTGATTTTGCCAAAATGGTTCCTGCTAAAAATGGGGAAATGCTCTTTGAGCCAACTGGGACCCTATCCTATTAACAGTGAGACTCCTATCACATCTGTGACTTTTATTTTAAATATCTATCATTGAGGTTTATAATTTAAACCAAGACCACTGATTTAGTTATGAACACTAGTGTCAGTTGATAATTCAGGGCTTACCCATTGTTTATAAAAAGATAACTTGGCTAGGCATGGTGGTGCATGCCTGTAATTCCAGTACTTGGGTGGCTGGGGCAGGAGGATTGCTTTAAGTTTGAGGCCAGCCTGGATGACACAGTTAGTCCAAGGCCAGCCTGGACCACATTGTAAGACTCTGTCTCAAACCCCCGGCCCCTAAAAAGAAAAATTTTTTTGCAGTCACAGGGATGGAACTCAGGACCTTGGGCTTGCTCAGACAGGCACTGCTGCTCAGCTATTGCCCCAGCCCCCAAAAGGGAAAACTAAAAAAAACAACTTGATTTTGCATCCAGGTGTTGTAGTACAAACCTATAGTCCTAGCACTGAGGAGGCTGAGGCAGAAGGATCACTGGGAGTTCAAGGCCAGTCTGAACTACACTTTGAGAGCCTATCTGAAGGGAGAAAAAAGCAGAAACCAAAACCAAAGTACCTTATTTTGGTATTAAAATATTAATCAGCTCTGATCAAAGCAAGACAATCTAAAAACATCCAATAACTAATACAAATCAACACTAGTTACTCACAGAATTTTGGGTCTGTCTTTATCACTCTCATACAGACTGGGTTTGAAATAAGTTCCAGTGATTTTTATCCCAGATCCCCATTCACCACTAAAATATCCTTCAATATAATCTCCATTTGGCATTGTCAGTGTACCCTATATAAAATTAGAGAAAAACTGGTTAAAGGAAATATTTTCAATTACAACAATTAAGAGGAAAAAGAGCATGAATTGGTTAACATTTTCTCTTTACCATTTCCAGTTCTCTGATAAGAAACAAACAAAAGTGTGTATCTGTGTATCTTCTGAGTATATAAAATAATCCATGGGTAAAGACAATCCACAGGACAAATGGAAAATCTTTCAGTTATACGAAAGAAACATAAAGCACATTAAAATTTATGGGATGAAACTAAGGCATCACTTAGGAAATTTAGGGCAGTTGACACATCTCTAAAAATAAGATCTCAAATCAATACTATGAAATTTAACAGAACAAAACTAGAACAGTGGGAATAAAGCAAGAGGAAAAAATGTAATAATAAAGATTAATTCAGAACTCAATGAAATAGAAAACAGGTGTGAGTGAGAGCTCCAGGGGCTGCTGGATCCTGAAGAGACCTGGAGAGCAGGCCCAGCATGTGAATGAGACTGCCCGGGGTCACTCGCTCCTGAATTGACCCCGGAGAACAGACCCGGTGTGGAACCCTTCAGAAGCACTCCCTGCAAAGAGGCTAGAGGTAAGACCCACCCCACTGATTCAGGAGCAGAATCTCCTTGCCACAAAGGGTTCACCTGCAAGGCTGCAGCAGGAAGAAGTGGAGCACAGCAGCCAGACCCAAGCCACACCCACCTGGAGGAGTCTGAACTTCATAGATCCAGACCTGTCTAAGCTCTACACCAAAGGTCAAAAGTCAGTGGATACAGAATGACAAAGAGAAGGAACAAAAAGCAGTCTCAGACCCCGAGTCCCCCAGTACAAATGCAGAAGACACTAGCATAGAGGAAATTGGAAATCACACCCTGAAATCTCTGAAATAATAGCATTGGAAGTAAAGAAACAACTGCAGAAAGGTATAGAAGAAATCAGATCAGAAATAATTTCTGAAGTAAAAAAGTAGTGATAACTGTAATCAAAGAAGTACTAAGTACTTCTAAAGAATACACTGATAAAAAACAGAGCAGAATATAAAAATGATGGGCCCCCTGAAAAAGCAATATAGGAAAGACATAGAATGTATGAAACAGATCCAAAGTGATACACAAGAAATTAAAACCTCAGTGCCGGGCGTGGTGGCGCATGCCTGTAATCCCAGCACTCGGGAGGCTGAGGCAGGAGAATTGTTGTGAGTTCGAGACCAGCCTGAGCTACAAAGTGAGCTTAAAGCCAGCCTGAACTGCATAGTGAGACCCTGTCTCAAAAAGACAAAAAATAAAATAAAATAAAATAAAATAAAACCTCAATCACAAGTTGGCAAATCCATTTGAGTGAAAGTGAAAATAGTCTCTCTGACCTTAAAGACACCTTGGAAGCTAGTGAAAAAGTAAGCAAAGATCTCTTAAAAACAACTATGATGCAGGAAAAATAATTCAACACCTGCAAGACGATGCAAAGATGGACAATGTCAGACAAACAGGCGTCAATGAGAAGGAAGGAGTCAATACAAGTTAAATAAAAATATGGGCAGAGGGCCCGGGAGATGGCTCAGTGGAATAAGTGCTTCCCTGGCAAGTGCAAGTGCCTGAGTTCAATCCCCAGTTCCGCAAAAAAAAAAAAAAAAAATATGGGCAGAAAACTTCCCAAATATGGGGCAACAATCTGACATTCAATAACCGAAGCACATAGAACTCCAAATAACATCAACCTAATTAAAACCACTCCCAGACATATAATAATCAAGATCGCAGAAATTCAGCACAGGAACAGTATACTAAAAGCCGCTAAAGAAAAGAAACAGATCACATTTAAAGGAAAACCCAGCAGAATAATGGCAGATTTCTCTTCACAAACCATCATGGCAAGAAGAGCATAGAGCATAGTACTTCAAGTCTTGCAAGAAAACAAATTCCAACCCAGACTGATAAAGCCTGCAAAACTCTCTTTCAATTATAATGGAGAAGTAAAATACTTCCATGACAAAGAACTAAAGAATTTCATGATGACAAAGCCAAGCCTACACAGACTACTAAATGATGTTCTAGAGAGGGAGCAAAAGGATCACAGTCCCATGAAGGAGAATGGAAAGAACCCACCAAATAGGGCAAACAAACACAGGAGAGTAAGAGGTATGCAGTAGTAGTCTTTCAGTTATTCTTTTGTGTACAGCAGCAAAATATTTCCATCAGCACACTCTACAGACGGACTTCTCTTGCACCCTATGGGTCATGATTCCATATGGGACTACAGGGTGGATTTCAAGGAGCTGGCTGTAGCTCAGTCCCACAAGTGACACCTGGCCACCAGTGTCATGGTCATTATCCGTGTCCACAACACACTAGAACCTTGTGTGATATCCTATCCCAAAACTGTCAAAAGTGATGGCCATTTATTTGTCATTCCAGCATTTATCTTATGTTTTATTCTTAGTACTTCTTTACTATCATGAAAACTTTTTCTTAGTTCAATTGTTTTGAAATATCTAATTTTTAATTAATTAGTATTTAATTTTCTGAATATTGCTCAATCTTAATTTTTGTTTTAAGATTTATACTATATCTTTGAATTACAGTTTATCTAAAAGACATCGTATGATATCTTCTCCTAGTATTAGAAACTTTAAAAAGTATATTTCCATTTTCTGTTGACTTTATATTACTTCTTTCCAGTCTTTTATACACACACACATATGCAAAAATCACATGTGTATAACCCTATATAAGGTTGGTACTGTTTCATAGAAATCTTCAGTGACTTTTAAATAAGAGTTCATCTAATACATTTTACGCAGTCCTGCATAACTATCACTTTGAGAGCTCTTTACTGTTCATCCAGGAGCATATTGCAACTTCTCTTGCCTTTTGAATTATGCTCTTTGTTATTTCTTATATGCTACATCTGGAGGTATTAAAATATTTCAAGTTTGTATAAGTAGAAAATATTTTACTTTTAGTTTTCAAAGGTATGTTTGCTAAGTATAAAATTCAAAGAGGATAGATTTTATTTTTCTTTCAGTCCTTTAATTAGTCTAGTTTCTTACACACTTGGTCCTTTTTTTCCCTTCCTAATATGGAATAAAATGGTATTTAATTTTGTTCTTCCATAGATAATATTTTTTATGTATACACGTGAATCAAGTTTTTCTTTATAATAAGTTTTGGACAATTTCTTTCTTTCTTTTTTTTTGAGACAGGGTCTCACTATGCAGCTCAGGCTGGCCTTAAGCTCACTTTGTAGCTCAGGCTGGTCTCGAACTCACAACAATCCTCCTGCCTCAGCCTCCCGAGTGCTGGGATTACAGGCATGCGCCACCACGCCCAGATCGACAATTTCATTTTTGTGTAACTTGGTATGATTTTGTTTAAATTTCTTGTCCAAAAGGTTCATTTTTCTTGGAAATGTGGTATAAATTGAACTAAATTCAGAAATTTTAAATCTTTAAATATTTATTGCCTATTCCTTTCTACTTTGAGAATTCTAATTATATGAATATTAAAAAAAAGGAGAGGCTGATGCTTACAATTTTTGTTTTTACTGATTTTTTTACTCTCTTTAATTTCTTATAACTTCGTTGTTATTGTTTAGTGAAATCTTGTATTATGCTGTTTTCTTCTATCACAATTCTGTATTCTTTAAAAATAGCAATAAAAAGCACAAACAAAAAAATTGAAAACAACAAAAGAGGAAAAATCAATTAAACCAAAAGATACATAAAACCAACATTTAATTAGACTGATAAGAAGAGAACCAATAATGAAATGGGATATTACTATCCTTAGAAATTAAAAAAGTTAGATGTCGCTGTGGTTTCAGTGTGTATCCTCTCCAAAATTTGGGGTGGGATTAATAGGTGGGGACTTTGGAGACCAAGCATTAAGTCACAGAGTTCCATCCTAGAAGTGGATGCCTGGCTTACAAACAGGGTGGGGCACCAGCATACCACCTTTTTGTTCTTTGTCCTTCTACTCTTTGTTTGTCCCTCTCACTATGGAAGGACACAGCAAGAAGGCCCTCAGACAGCAAACAACAGTGCCTTGGATATGAACTTCCAAGTTTCCTGAATGGTAAGGAAATATATTTTCTACTTGTGGTATTTGAAGATCTACTCAAAAATTGACTAAAACAGAAGGCAAAACTAAGAGAACAGCTTTATGACTTACTTTTTAGATAACTTAAATAGAACAGAAAATATTTCTAGAACACACATGACCAAAACTGAGGAAAAGGGAAATCTGAATAAACCTATAAAAGTAATGAAAAAGTGAGAAATGAAAATCTCTTCGGGCCAGCTAGAGGAATAGGAACTCAGAAAAGGGGACACAAAGCCAGATAAGGAGAACCAATCTAAAGGAAAAACCTGGCTGGGCCACCTCTGAACTACAGCACTCCTTACACCCCAGGTCCAGCAAACTTGGCTTCTGGAAGTGGATCCAACACCCTGAGAGAATGAACCAGGGCTGCAGCAGCAGGACCCACAGGTTTCCAGCCCAATCCCCAGGCCTAACCCTATTAGCATTACAACAGATTTACTCTATCTTAACTTGATAAAAGCCATCTATGACAACCCAAAAGCTCATATAATCCTAAATGGGGAAAATCTGAAATCTTTTACTCTTAAATCAGGTATAAGACAAGGATGTCCTCTATCACCCCTCCTATTCAATATAGTGTTGGAATCCTTAGCAACAGCCATTAGAAAAGAGGGAGAAATAAAGGTAATAAGAATAGGAAAAGAAGAAGTTAAATTGTCACTATTTGCAGACGACATGATACTTTACTTGGAAGACCTCAAAAATTCCACCAAGAAACTACTAGAACTGATAGGGAAATTCAGTAGCATAGCAGGATACAAAATCAATATGCAGTGCCAGGTGTGGTGGCGCATGCTTGTAATCCCAGCACTCGGGAGGCTGAGGCACGAGGATTGTTGTGAGTTCGAGACCAGCCTGAGCTACAAAGTGAGCTTAAAGCCAGCCTGAACTGCATAGCGAGACCCTGTCTCAAAAAAAAAAAAAAAAAAAAAAAGACAAAATCAATATGCAGAAGTCAATAGCACTCCTCTATACAGATAAC
>PVKA01043044.1:0-17014 GCA_004027165.1 Ctenomys sociabilis | reverse complement strand
AGCAAAGGAGAGGAAAGCAAAGGAGAGGAAAGCAAAGGAGAGGACATTTCCTATAAAAGGGGATTTTTTTCTTATTGCTATTCTTTGTTTAGGATTAGTTTCTGTTTTATCATTTGTCTTCTAAGACAGATAGACAAGTAAGTCATCAATAGATATTGTGATAAACACTTTCCCGTGGGTAGTGAAGAAAGATGGAGAAAATTGTATACACTACTATGTTGAATAAATACAAACAAAATGAAGTTGGATTTTGTTCTGCTATTTCATAGAATTATATTCAGTAGATACTCAGTAATCTTACTTTACCATTATATCTGAGTTCTGCAAACTCATTCTTTTGTTGTTCTCTCTTAGGTCACAAACAGTATACAATCACATTAAATAAGAAAACCCCAATCCTAAGTATATAATGACTAGCTCATACAATAATTAAAACTCAACATTTCACCAAGCATCACTTATTCTCCCTACCCTACTTGAGCATCTTTAACTAAAGTATATTATGGGTGAAGAGAATGTGGGTTGCTTTTTTCTATTTTTTGCCTTCTTTCTTTCAATTTGAGAAGCCCCTAAAATGCTTACAATGGTAGAACAGGGAGAAAAACAGAAGAAGTTAACGTCCCACTGTAGAGCCCAAATAATTTCTAAGGACATGTATGAGGTTACGTCGCCATTCTGTTCTGGATGCGCCACCTTAGTACATCAGCAAACCATGTCAGTTAGTATAAATTAATGCCTAATGTTGTGTTGCAAACTAGTGCTGTGAACCTTTGCCCCACTAGGACCTGTAATCCATGTTCCTAAAACAAAGAGGGCACAAAAACCTCAGGTGGGGTCATAAACCTCAGGCCTAGCTTGGAAAAACATTTAATCTCCAGCCTAGGGACACTCTTGTGAAATAGTTCACTTACACAAGTAAACCCACCCGTTCTTGGAATGCAGCTAAAACCACAGAGTTAGCTAGTAGTTGCCCTTTGGCCTACCCCTCTTAGTTACCCTAAAAAGTCATATATTCTCAAACCCACTAATTATTTTAAAGGTCAGCCTAAACTAACCAATGCCATTCGCTTCTGTAACCACGCTTGCAAAACCTCTCCTCCCTTTGTCTTCTGGCTTAAAACCAAGCCCACGGTCAGCTCGGGGCTTTTCTGTTCCTGCGCGTTCAGTGAGCCCCATGCATGCATGGAAAATAAAATCCCCTTGCTTTTGCATGAGAGGACGTCTCTTGGAGTCTTTCTTCACACGGTGGGCTTCTCAGACCTAACACCACTAGAACTAAAAGGTTTATGGGAAAATTTTCCCCATTCTGAGGATCATAGGTATTTAAATGTGGAATTGTATTTCCCATAGGGAACTTTTCTGGTCTATATCTTCCCCTACTGAACTTATATCAGCTGCAATTTCAAATCCAAGCACCTCAAGTCTATAGGTTTCCTATTATGATCTCTTTATCAATGTTGGTAGCTCTATTGGAAAAGATTCAAGATAATTCTGCACTATGTGTCTCCCAAGAGGCTCACCATTTACTCTGTGGAAAGGCATCTATGATGCCTTGATCTTAAAATTATGCAAGTGGGAATTAATCTTAAGAAACAGCTCTGTTGGTTGCTCTGTCAAAGTAATTGGTCAACTATTTTCTTCCTACTCTATCTGTTTAGGCAAACATCATTTTCCAGACTGGAATCACATCTGTTTGGCACTGTCTTCTGCTTTGCATGCTATCCCTGCAGGAACTATGTCAAAGCTTCACAAGGATGCTAGGTACGTAGAGACACAGATATGTAAATGTGAAAAGAATCACAACAGTGTATCCAGGGCCATATCCCTGGATATGGATGTTTTTAACTTCGATGTTTTTTCTTCCTTCATGTTATCTCAGACATAACTGCTGAATCCAGGTCCTAACAAAAGCCCTGTCCAAGGTCACTTAGCCCTGTTCAGAATCTGGACACAGAACCCGGACAGATATGAAAAGAGAAGAGTGTATGCTCTGAATCTTTTTGTAGATTATAGAAAACCTATTTTGAGGCTACTTTTGTTATTGTGGCTATTGTATAAAATGTTGAAATGGTCACCTGAAGAAATTCAAATTATGAAAATAACTGCAGTTGTGACCTATGTCACATGAGCATGCCTTTGGGAAAGGAAAGCTGAATTGATTACAAAGGAAAGACTAGGAAGAATGAAAACTTGCTGCAAAATGCCTAGATGTAGACAGTGTTTAGGGCACAAAGTTGCAAATAACTTTGGTAACTGTCCTATTTCCTTTTTACTCTAGGCAGGTACTTGAGATGCATACTACTGAGTACAGCAAAAGACTCCAAACACAATTAAATATTTTTACCGAACTAGAAACCTGATAGTTCAGATGTTGTTAACATGGTTTAAATATATTTTCTGGTTTGTAAATTATAGCAAGGTCATAATACCACATTTAGAAATAATTAGATGCATGTTGGAATAATTTGAGCATTGTCTTTCTTGGGAACATCTGATCTCAACAGGTCTCTCAGAGGAGAATATATTCCATTCTGGGTCACACCTGCCAAGCCTTCCACATCAAAACCTGTGCACCTGCTGCTGGTCCATCTCCCAGATAGTACATTTTTAACACATCATCTGCCAGGGGGAAAAAGAGCACATAACAGAAGCGTGCTTCAAATGAAATATTTTCTGCTCTGAGATTTGGGAATTGCACTGCCAGCAAGGCAGATGATATGGAAGCATAAAGCTGAAGCACAGTCTTTTATGCTATCAGGTTTGAGACATTTTCATTGCCACTTAGACCCTGCATACCAGCTGAAAGTATGTACTTAGTTAATTTAAGTAAGATTAAAGCATATTTGTAATTAAGAATATTTCTCAATCAGACATGGAATTGTACACTGAGAGAATTAATTAAATATTGAGAAAAAATGCTCTGTGTTTTATGATGACATATTTTTAAAACTCCTAGATTTCTGTTTAAATAATTTCTGTCGATCAAATCCAACATTATTTTCCTACTAAACATGAAAGTTTCAGTAATCGACATGATGAATATTTTGAATATCAATATACAACTAATCTCCTTGTTTAAAAAAAACATTAAATGTTACATAGGTACTAATGGATAAAACAACTCATTTGCTCAATTATAGATATTTTCTAGTTTTCATATTGAAGTTCATGTATATGACCTAATATTTATTCATCCCCCTATACTTTAAAATTAAAGTTATTTTATTATACTTTTCAATATTATTCACATCTATTAAGTACCTATTTCACTATGTTATAGAGCTTTTTCTATAACAGTGAGCATGACTAACAAATAACTAAATTAATACTGAGAATTCATTTAAAATAATCACATCATGCAAAATTAAAGTTTACTTTAACAACAGGCAATCTTTATTTTTTTGTCATCAAAACAGAGTTAAAACTGAAACTATATTCAGTTTTGGTAAGTCTAATTCTGCCTTTGATTTTGATAAGACAATGGAAAACTGTTTATAAGCAATGTTAGTTTCATAGGAGCTAGTCAAACTCTTAGATTGGAACTCAAATTAAATATGATACAAACTAGGAATTTCAATCTATTCCTGTTGCCTTATTAGTGCCCTTCTACCTAAATATGAATTTGATACTTTTTATCAAATACTTTATTTAGGGAACGTCAGCAACCTAGAGAAAAATAATAGAAGCAATGGAATCAGATAAATGTCCCAGAGTTCTGTACATGTGAGTGTGAGGTTGAACTGGATAATAAAGTAAGAGCTCACTATATCATTTTTAAACTATATAGTAAAAGGAAGCTTTCAGGTGGACTTAGGTCTTACACTGACTCCTGCAGGGTCCCTTCAGGGTACAGAGCAATGTCCTGCAAAAGTCATGAATAACAAATGGTTCAGGCAAACAGCTCCAACGCTTGTGGCCACTCCAGCTGGTCTGTTCCCTCAAGATGACTTTATAGACAAGAAAATGTGTATATTTTGGAGACACATGTAGAAATTGACAGAGCATATCAGATTAGAAGTATTCTATATCATAGCTCCTGTCTTTTCAGGTACTCTTTATTTAAATTAATTTTATTGAGAAACAACTAGCTATGAGACAGTTTCAAAATATGATAGTAGGACAGTTTCAATAATTAATAGATTGTATATTGATACATAGTAGTTATTTATAGTACAAGATGCAGACATGATATCCTGTCCAAACACTGTTAGTACAAATCTTTCTTCTGACTGAATTAAGAGAAAGTAGCTGTATATCTATCCTAACTATTTTGTATGTACAGATGCAAAAATGGTCCTTCATTTGTATCCCTTTTTTGCTTAGTTTTTTAAGAGATGGCTCTTTCAGCTATTAAATATTGTAGGTGCATGAACTCAGCAAAATAATCTTGAAAATTCACCAGCTTATTTAGTGTATACTATTTCTGTTTATTTGCAAATGACTGAAACACTAATTGAGGCCTTTATACTTACAACTAGCAATAATGAACAGAGAACAAAATAAACTAAAATATCATTAAACAACAACAACCAATATTTTTGGAAATTCTTTACCAAATTTCAGTAAAAACATCAGGCAATTGTTCAGTTTCTTAGGAAGATTGTAAACTATCCTTCAACAAATCCAATTAAGAATATTGAATTTAAAAGAGTATCTGGTTATTGTGTTTTATGATATTTTATTCTCTGTTCATTATTGTTAGTTTTAAGCTTAGTGTCCTCAATCAGTGATTCAATCATTCACAAATGAACAGCACAGAAGCAGGTGAAATTTTCTGTGCCTAGAGAGATATAAATTAACAAGTGCTCCTTCCCTCCTTTAGCAGGTCTTAATAAGAATTTCAGTAATATAAGATATTCATGACAAAGAGTGGCAAAGTTAGTTGAAAAGTACTCCATAACTTAGCATCTATAGAATCCAGTTGTGACCAGTTTCTGTGTTACTGCAGTAAAGGTATGAATGCAGTGCTAAGGAGACTGATGTTCCAAACAAGGTTTTAGTAGCGTCTAGACAGACAGACAGACAGACCGTTATGGGTGTATCATGTTCCATGGATACAAATGACCATAGTACAAACATATACCTTTTCAATATCAAATTTATATGGTATAAGGCCATTGAAATGTAAATATACATGAAAGGACACAATAAATGATGTACTTATATGTTGTATAGTGGAGAATTTGTGTGCCTAAATATTTCATTAGACAGAATCTAAAAGTTATCTTGCATTCTTGCACATCAAGGTGACTATAGATTTCAATTATGTACCGTCTATTTCAGAAAGCTCGCTAAAAGATTTTGAGGTTTTAATAATACACAAATGATAACTCTTTGAAAAGTAACATATGTTTCACCAGAGTTAAAATTACAGTATGTGCATGTACCAAGACAGCATGTGGTGCTACATTAATAAGTGTTTTCCTTCTCATAAATGTTGAAAATAAATTAAGATTTTGAAACTAATTAATTAAAATAATTTCAACTGTACACCAAGTTTAGTGGTGCTTTGATGAAAAAAATAACTATCAGGAATACAGTGTGACAATGTAAAAAACATGAAATATTTACAGAAGGGAAAACATATTTTCAAAATATGTCAATACGTATCATTATATGAAACAGATTTTTTTCAGCACAACCACTAACAATAGAGGTGATGATATGCATCTTTAGATAGCTTTCTTTGTTTAAGGTAAATTTCTATCTCTGTATTTTAACTGATTAGGGAGTTTTTGAAAAGATTAATATTTTAAGGTAAGAAAGTTGTAAACATCAGTTCCCATGTGAGTATTTCTATCATTGGCTCTATAATAAGAATCCTTTCCTCTTCTGTCTATTGTATATTCTCTGCATAGCTCAACTGCTACTTAGGAGAATTTAACATCTCCTTAATTAACTATTAATATTTCACTTTGTTCATCAGGAAAATATTTCAGTAAAATTGCAAACATCTTCACCAGTTCATACTGAGGTATGTTCAGATCTAAGCTAACCTATCATCTGTCAATAAATTCAGAAAAATACTGCTACTGAAGACAAACAAGTTCTTAGTGAAAACAAGTTTTTAAAGTTATGCAATACATTTATTAACTACAATATTTATTGAGGGCCAATTATAGGTCAGTTTCTCTGGGAGGTAATAATGCTCATAATAATCAATCTTTACTCTTAATTGAGCTTTGAGAGGCTGGCTAGATAGGTCTAAAGTGATTACTTAGGCAAAGCGCAGGGACTGTAGTTCAAGCTCTGACATCACATGCCACACCAGCCCCACCCCCAGAGCAGGTTGAGCCAGCTACCAAAAAAAAAAAAAAAAAAAAAAAAAAAAAAAAAAAAAAAAAAAAAAAAAAAAAAAAAAAAAAAAAAAAAAAAAAAAAAAAAAAAAAAAAAAAAAAAAAAAAAAAATTATAGTTTCAAATAGACAAAAATCTTTAAAAAAATTTAGTCACAGAAGTTTTATAAAATTAAAAAGAGCAATTAAAACACCTCCTCAGCAGTGTATCATGGCGTACTATAAGTGACTGTAAGCATGAGAGATTTTACTTTAACTCTCAAACAGTGGAAAGGAGACATTCCAGTACACAGCCTAGCATTGGAGTATGGCTTCCCCAAAAGAAATTAGGAAAAATACAAAAAAAGCACAGACACTATTGTACAAGTCATGGAAAATTTGTATAATTAAAGAAAGTCAGTAAAGTCATAGCAAAGAGACACCAGCTAGGTATCGCATGCAATTATGGTAAGAAATAAACCATGCCAGGTCTGACAGATTAAAAATAATATTCTTTTAATATGGAAAGGTACTGTTATTCACTGTTTGCATCTAAAGTCTATTTAGATTTGTTGAATAAACTTTTTGGTTTGTCAGTAATTGTGTCAATGTAGGTTTTGAAAATATTTTGACTATTTCACTTAATGGTGAGCTGAGCTATTTTGGTATTAAGCGTAAACATACTGGGAAATGATTTATATTATTTTTGTTGAAACCAAGCCTCGCTGTACAGTTTAGGTTGGTATTGAGCTATCTGTACAGTCCAGGCTGGCCTTGAACTTGAGGTAGTCCCCTTGCCTTAGCCTTCTGAGTGTTGGGACCATAGGCATTGGTGGGTGAACATGCCTGGCAATGATAGATTAAAACAAAACAAAAGACAACAAAAAAACTGCACGCACGTGCGCACACACACACACACACACACAGTATTACTATTTGCCTGTGTGTGTGTTTTTTTTGTGATGTTATTTCCTCCAGTGCTTCGTGATCCAGTTTTATTTATTTATTTATTTTATTTTTTATTTTATTGAAGTACAAATATCAATCAGACAGTTTTAAGACACCTTAACAAGACAGATTCGATAAATTAATACATTGCAAACTGTTTTCATAATGTTTTGGTATTGTACAAGGTGCATACATGATATTATACTTACAGACACTATTTTAGCAGATGTCTCTTATTAGTAAATTAAGAGTATAGCTGTTTACTTGTTTTTCACACCTGAATTATATCAAAAATTCAATAATTATTTTCCTAGTGGATGGCCATAGTACTAGAAGCAGATATAATATCCTGTCCAACCACCATTAGTGCAAATCTTGCCTCTCATAGGATTATGTAGAAGCACAGCATTATCTATCCCAACTGTACTGTCTATACATACACATCATGATTTTTTCTTTCTATACTCCTTCCTTTGTCTACACCTGTCAAAGGTGGGCACTCCATTATTGTTCAACTAACTTAGGTGCTTGAACTCAACAACACAATCCAACACAGTCCAGCATTCCACAACAATAGTGAGTTATTCAAAGAAGTTGTAGACTATAGCCATTTACAGCTCAGCTTAATATTATGGCCCTGTGATGTATACTTCATTTTTATACTTTTCTGCTGGATGGTTAAGACCTAGATAGATCAAGACTTATATACCAACACATGTACTTTATATTTCTTATGTGGTCAGTGAAGTCCCCTCAGGGTTTATCTTGTATTCCTGTACATTATTCTGTAGATCCTTTGTCTGTGTCATCCATGTGGATGAGTCACGGCCAATGCTTGACCGGTTTGCTCTTTGTGAGAGCTTGAGAGAAACTTTTCTCTTCATGTGACTCTCCCCAGGCTCACTATAGAACTTCAATCTCTTTCCTCTGTGGCTCCTTAATCTCCTTGTTCAGAAAATTTGGAGGTCACCTGAGTTTCATGATGTTGCAGTACAGGTTCTCCTATGTCCTGAGTCTTCCCTGACCTTGAAAGCCTAGGGCCAAAATGTTGGCTGGCCTTGTGGCTCTTCTATTTCTCCAACTCTGATTTGTGAACTTAGGTTGTTAACCATCCAGAAGTAAAGCTGTTTAGTATCCTGAAGCATATGCAATTCACTTTGCCTTATCTGACTCAATTGATTTTAGTTGTTGTTGTACGTTTCCTTTTGTAGTTCTGCTTTTCGCTTGTTATACTAGGGAGACTATATGATATTTATACATGTGTGTCTGGTTTATTTCTCTTATGAGTATATGTTCAAGTGGCATCCACTTCAGTATAAATGCTTCAAATTTATCATTCTTAATAGCTGAGTAATACTCCATTATATAGAAATACCACATCCTTTTCAAGCATTCCTCATGTGATGGGCATCTTGGTTGTTTCCAAGATTTTGCTATCACACACTGTGCTTCTATAAACATCTATACACATATTTCACTATGATACAATGTTTTCAGATCCTTTGGGAAAATTCCCAGTAGGGGGATATCTGACTTGAATGGGATTTCTAGTCCTACTCTTTTGAGGAGTCTCCACACTGACCTCCACAATGGTTGTAGCAGTCTACATTCCCACCAGCAGTGGAGAAGTGTTCCCTTTTCCCCGCAACCTCTCCAACATTTGTTGTTTGTTGATTTCCTTATGATAGCTATTTTTTCTGGAGTGAGACGGTATCTCAGTGTTGTTTTTATTTGCATTTCACGGATGATTAGTGATGTGGACCATTTTTTCATATATTTATTCGCTTCTTTAGTTTCGTCCTCTGAGAAGTGTGTATTCATCTCAGATGCCCATTTCTGAATTGGGTCTTTAAATTTGAGGGCCCTGTTATATCTTAGTTCTTTATATATTCTAGACAGTGGTCCTGTGTCTGATTGCTTATTAGTTAGGATATTTTAAAAATTTGTGGGTTGTCTTTTCACTCTGTTGACCATTTCTTTTGACATGCAGAAGCTCCTTAAGAAGAGTTGATCCCAGTTGTTGATTCTTTCAAGTGCTTCCCGTTAAAGAGCTTCATTGGGAGAATTAGCTCTTTCTACCTGAATTCTGAAGTCTTAACATTCTTTGACAGTGGAGACTAATATACAAAAGATGCCTGAAGGGGCTGGTGATGTAGATTGGCAGTCTAGGTGCCTGCATGGCAAACACAAGCATCTGGTTCTATCCCTGGCATGACATGTCATGCTTGCCCTGAAACTGGGCATGCTGGTACATGCATGTAATTCCAGGTGCTGGGGAAGCTGACACAGGAGGATCACTAGGAGTCTGAGTTCCATAGGATACACCGGACCAAAATAAATCAATGAAATAAAAAGTTTTTTAAAATGTAAATAGATGATAATTAAAGAAATTTATTTTTTATATTGAAATGTGAATGCTGGGGATATAACTCAACAGCACAAAGCCTACCTGGAAAGCGCAAGGTCCTGAGTTCAATTCCCAGTACATAAAGTAAATAAATAAGATTGGGTATCAGTACACTACTAAAACCAAACATACTTTGTGATTTTCTTAGAAGGACATATTAAAAAAGCTATATAGCTACTTTATTCAAATATTTGTACCCTTTAGAATTAATTTGGAAAGAAATCCTGGTGAATGTTGTGTAACATTTTTACATTCAAATTATCCTCTTCAGAAATGCATGTAGAACCACCACCACCACATATTTAAAATGAGTATATTTGTACAACTTATTATTATGAAATTCAAAACAAATTAAATAAACTAAAAGATTAGAAAAAGTGATGTTCAAGTGTTTTCATATATGCGAGTTACAAATATATTTGACGTCACGAATGTCCTTTCAGTCAATAGCTTTCCTAATCATGAGGGTTTTTTGGTAGAAAGGCTATATTTTGACTAAATGATACAAGCTGACGTTTGAGTTCTGAACAGGAAACTTTACCCAGATTTTAAATGAAATCTCATAGAAGCCTTTTGTTTTCTTGTGATCACTGATAATCCAGGCTGGACAAAGGTTCAGCCACTTATTTTAGGTCCTGGCCCTGTGCAGATAGGAAGCACGCCAGCTGACCTTGGGCCTGTTCTCTTAACCATGAAAGAAATATAACTTCAGCATTACTTCATTCATCCAGGGTTGCACCACCAACTTCCCTCTGGTGGGATTTTTGTTGGGACATGAGCCAATCTGGAGATACTGAATTTGTACTCCTTGTCCTTCTTATGGCATGGCTTATCAGAGGCTGAGGAGAGCTACTTGGGGGACAACATAGTCTCTACTAGTTTTTTTTTAAATCAAGAAAGAGATCCATATCAAGGAAAAGTCCTAAAACAACAAAAATGTTGAGCCTGGGTTTGGATTTAAGCTCAGTGTCTCAAACTGAAGACAAGTAGAAGAAACTAATGAAGAACAAAGCCACTGGGTCATACACTTGCTCTGCTGTTCCTCCTCTTTCTAGTTAGATTAACATAGTTCAGTTGTCACAGTGATTACAAAAGCTGAGAGAAGCACACCCCATCCATTTTCCATTGTGCTTCTGAGTCACAAATCAATTTTTTAAGGGGAAAATTTTAAAAATAGCATCTTCATCTCTGTGATATGTCACACAGAATTACTAGGTAAAAAGTATAATCCACCACTTAGTTCAATGACCCAGTCATTGGGTTAGGAGTATAACTCAGAAGCAGTATCTGTCTGAGGAACACAAGGTCCTGAGTTCGAAACCTGGTACCAAAGGAAAGAGAATATGCTCATTAATTCCACTCAAAGTGAATGAAAATGCCCCCAATCCTTAACTATTTAGTTTTTATATTAAGTCATATTAGTGTTAGTAGCTATAGACTTCTTAAAAAGGAATGAGAAGACATGAAACATCATGTTCTGGAAAAGGGTAATTACTATAAACATTAATTCATTAATGAAATTCTCTAAGACTAGATACAGCAATGAATTTTTCAAACACTAGATTTAATACGAAATAGCTTGTGAGAATGAAAATAATAAAGCACTATGTTTTTGTGATTATGTATTTCTCAATATTTTATACAAATTTCATGCTTAAAACTTTGTAGGAAGTACTTTCTTTATATCATTTCTCCTGGGTTTATAGATATTTTCTCCTGTTCTTGATATTTTTTCCATGTTATACGACATTTTTCTTTTATAATCATATTAATAATTTGACCATCACTCTCATTTTTAGTATATTGCAGCATATCATCCATATATTTTTAGTTTTCATAATAAAATGACTATAAATAAATGCAGTCTCTATTTATATGCTTTCTCACTTTTTATATTTGGTATTATCAAATCTATAGAGATCTATGTTTCATACTTCAATATTATCTTTGACTAAAAGACATCAAAAATACTTTTCAGTTTCTGTTTGCATGGCTTGGCTAATTTAAATATGTGGTATTTATTTCTAGAAACTAAAGTCTATAAGTTTTGTGTCTCCTCACTAGAAGATGATAGAATCATTATTTGCCATAAAGAATCATGTTAAACAATTAGGTAATGCAGGCAAAATATACATACAACCTGCTAGATTCAGTAAATACAAATTATCATTTAAAATATTTTAAAAGCTAAAGTTGCACATACAAAGGAAAATAATTGTGAAGGGGTTCATTTAACCTAGAACCCAAGTGAGCTTATTCAAGTAGACTTGTTTCTCTTAGGAATTTTCTTGCTCAGTTTCCACACTAACAGTTTTGTAGTCTCCATTAAAATTAAAAACACTTGAACATATTAGTATCATATATGTTGTCTGAATAATTTGGAGAGATAACTATTAAATAATGCATACCATATACACACATACACTGATGCACATGTATACATACTGGTATACACATGTCACAGGCATATCACTGCTGTATCTTGAATCAAATGAATTACTTTTTTTGTCAGTTATTGTGGCCCAGTGAACAAATATTGATCTTATTTATTCATTTATTTATTTTTTTGTCCATTCTTTGTGTCCCACTCAGCATAACCTGGGGGCCTAGCTAGCATGGTACGTAGTGCTGAGGATCAAACTGTGGTCCCTGCACACTTGTCTAGGTTTGCCTAAGCAAGCACTTTAGACTGCTGAGCTAGCTTGCTGGCCTGATGTCATATTTGTTGGAATCACACTGGGAAGTTTTGGAGTTAGCAATCCCTATTGTTGTGATGGTAAAACTCTTCTATTCCATCTGAAATTATTCCCTTAATGAACCAAAGCCATGGCCCTCAAGGAAAACCTAATTTTTTGTAGGATTTTCTTGCCTATCAGCCATTTGATAACCTCATCTCTCTCTCTCTGCTCTCTCTGCTCTCTCTGCAGGATTTCTTTTTCACAAAGCAGTGGCTTTTTTTTTTTTCTTTCTCTTTTTATTTTGTAGTACCAGGGATCAAACTCAGAACCTTGTACTTGCCAGGCAAGCATTTTTTCCACTAAACTATCCCTCATCCTTCTGTTTTTAAAGCAGTAGCTTTCTATGTGCTTGATACAATGAACCACAGTGAAGGATTTTCTTGCCAAGTATAACTGAAAATAAACAGAATATATTTTAACAATGCTTATTTTGATCTACCTGAGATGGATCCCAGCACCTCATGAATGATAAATATGTACTTACTGAGGTATAACATAGCCTCAGATATCCTAGAAAGAAGCATATGCTAATCCCAATACCTATTTCTGAAAAAGAATGAAACATATAGTAACCACAACAAATTTGTAAAACAGATTCATTAATGCAGTAATATATCTTCTAGATACACATAGGTTATTAAATTATTATTTTTCTTGTATCTTGGCCTTTATGTTACACATTCTCCTTATTAGGAAACAAGAAAAATTAAATACTCATTTAACTAAAACTGTTACCAATCCATTTTTAAAGAACATTAGTATAAATATCAGATTAAAAATGCTTTTTGTGTTTGCCCTAAATTCTATTTTCGATCAAAGAAATAAAAATGAATGAATAGTACTGGAGGATAAAACTTGAATTGTCCCAGCTACCTGTCTCTAAGGCAATAGCTTTTGTCCTCCTTCCTTTCTGCTTGCACACTTTCATTTAAGACAAAATTAGCAAAAAGATACAACTTACAATCTTCTGTTGGGGTGAGCCTGGTGGCCCCACACCCCTGGCAGGACTGTGAGTACATCAAAGTTCTCCCAGTGACTTCTTTGGTCCCAGAAAGGTCAGGCTACTTTTCATCTAAACCCTTTTACAAGCTCCCAAATATAGTCTCAGCTAATCTGTGTCCGTATCAGCCCTTAAAGAAACTAAAGAGGGCTAAGAAACACTGACACCAACCATAACACCACCTTTCATCTCACTATGTGCTGTCAAATTTTCCTTGATTTATCTCTACCCTATTAATCATCCACTTCTCTGGTCTCAGTTAAACTCTACAACTAATTCAGTCTTTCAGTGGCCTTTCACCTGCCAGGGCTAGAAACGTGTGTGGATTTTCTACTTCATCTATCCAATGCTGCATGCTTTCACTGAATAACTACAACCCTCAAGGTGGGATGCCCATAGAGGGTAGGGCTTATTTTCTTTAGTACTATAGAAGTCAACTATATGGGTTCATCAAGGACCCTGGTTCCTTGATGAGCATATATATTGGCTTCAAAAGAATTTTAAAAAATCTTCCAAAAAATGCTCCTGGATTCAATGTTAATATGCTGCTGTATAATTTTATTTTGTAAGGCTACAGTTTTCTTCTGTAGTCCTCTAGGAAAATTCCTCATCATCTGTTCACAAACTGTTTCCTATTTTCAAGCAAAGACAATATTTGCATCAAATAAAATATTGTGTAAAGTGAAAAGGTAAAATACATCTGTAATTATTTTCAAAATTCTATATGTTGCATGTAGCTTTTGTCTATAAAGATATATATTGAAAAATCTATGAGACCGAATCATACATTCATATGATGGTATACATATAATTTTATATATATATATATATATATATATATATATATATATATATATATATTTGCTTAAAACACTTTAAATCCATTTTTAGTTAAAAAGAAATCTTAAAGTGCAATAAGTCTGTCAGAGAATAAGAAATATTGATATAGGAATTTATGAGAAAGTGTTTAAAAAAGAAAGAATTGTGTTGTGAAAACCAATATTACAGGGGCCAGGGAGATGGCTCAGTGGAATAAGTGTTTCCCTGACAAGCTCAAGGGCCTGAGTTCAATCCCCAGTTCCTCAAAAAAAAAAAAAAAAAAAAAAAAAAAAAAAAAAAAAAAAAAAAAAAAAAAAAAAAAAAGAAAGAAAAGAAAACCAATGGTACATATTGGTAAGAATTCAAAATTTGAAGACGGACTGTCAAGATTCAGTTGCAGCTTTCATCCTAACAGTAAAATATACTTAATCTTTTGGTTCTACATTCCCTTCTCTGTAAAGTAGCACAAGCAGAGTTGCCAAAGGCATATAATTGTGGGAATTCAAAAAGTTCATTCATGAAAGTATTCTTAGTAATACTTGGCACAGTATAGTCAATAATTGTTGCTGACTAGTTTGCTGTTGTTGAATAAATTATGGTAAGCTTATTCTATTGGTGTTAGTATGAAGTATCTTTAAGGCATACTGAAAAAAATGCTAGTTATATTACATCAAATACACAATGATTCTATCTTATATAAATAATCTGTTTATTGATACAAGGAGGATGTGTATATATACCATTATATTTATAAAATGAGTTGCGATACAAACTGAATCGTGCAGCACCAAATTGTTAGGCAAGGTCTGTGACCATGACCGAATTTGTCAGTCAGGAAATTAATAAATTTGGACATTTACATTGTTTCCATCAATAACAGCTGGTTCCTTTGACAGAATATAATCATAAATTAGTCATATTCTTACCATAGAGAAAAATAAACTAAAGCACTCACAGAGGTTTAAGTGTTTTCATTAAGATTATGGTGGAAGAAAATGGTAATCTAGGTCCCAACCACACTCTTGTCAAGACTTCGGTAACGTGTCTAGATCTCTCCTCTGTGACAAATGAAATGTATTACTCACAAAGAGAGACAGCACATAGCAAAGTGGTCTGTTGCTAGGATTCTACATTTTCCTAATACAGAAAATGTTCACAAACAGAACAAGGAAAAGGTTTCATTTATACAGTATGAAGAGTAGATACTCAAGCAAGGTCAGCTGGCATAAAATAGAAGCTCCAAAAATAAATCAGTTTTCATTTAAAAGAACTTGACAAGCAATTTATTTTCTTCTTTTTTGGTTTTGAAAAAATGTTTTTGAAAAATCATTTTGATTTAGAGAATAAGCATGCCTACATATTATGAATCACAAAACTGCTCTTCTGAAAGAGCTGTTAAAAGTTTTTCCATGTGCTCTGTTATTAAAAAAATTAATTAATAGTAAGTGAAAATGACATAGAGATTTCAAAGAGTTACTTTCAGCCCTATTTTTAGTATTTTCTTTGTAAACATTATATCATATCTTGATGAATAGAATTTCACACAAAACAGATAAATTAGTTGCAGGAAAAGACAGAAAAACTTCCAATACAAACCATAAATAATGACATATGTACTGGTTATTTAGATTTGTGGATTTAATCTAAATATCTTTCAAACACTTAACATATATATATATATATTAATATATATATACATATATACAATATATGTATATATATGTATATATATATATAATACCTCATGAAATTCATCCTGTGTATGCTGTATTTTTATCCTTGTTCATTTCAACCTGGAGTAATCAAGCAGAAATAATAAAGCACGTGAGTTGCTGATGTCTTCAACTTATCTGTGTGCCTGTAGTTCTCCTTTGATACACATATTTGTGAATGATCACACACATATTAATATCTACTGAAAGGTACCCCAAAAGTACTTCATTTCAAAAGTACAAAATGGAACTTGTTCAAGATTGTTTATTGCCAATGAAGTTATAAACACTTATAATCATGTTATGTTTAACCCATCTTTGGCTATCATAACAAAATATTGTAATCTTGTCTGCTTAAAGAACACAAATTCAGTTCTTACAGTATTTGAGACTGGAGTTGTAGCACAAGGTTGCCAGCTTCCTTTCTGGCCTGCTAAGCGCTTCTCCTTGCTGTAAGTGCACATGACTTTAATTGGCAAACGTGTACAGAGAGACAGAGAGCACACACTGTACTGCATCTTCTTAAAGGGTATTATTGATCCCTTGTGAGGTCACCAAACCATGTGACCTCCTAGTGATAATCTCCCCAAAGATTTATTTCAAATAACTTCACATTACAGAACAGAACTTCAACACATGATTTTGTTTATTTATTTATTTATTTATTTATTTTTATTTTTATTTTTTTAATTTTTATTTTATTAAAATACAAATGTCAATCAGACAGTTTCAAGACATCTTAAGCATACACATTCGATGAACTAATACATTGCAAACTGTTTTCATAACGTTTTGGTACTGTACAAGGTGCATACATGATATTATATTTACAGGTATTTTTATAGCTGAATTATATCAAAGATTCAATAATTATTTACCTAGTGGATGACCATAGCACTAAAAGCCGACATAATATTCTGTCCAACCACCATTAGTGCAGATCTTGCCTATCATAGAATTATGTAGAAGCACAGCGTTATCTATCCCAACTGTACTGTCTATACACACACATCATGATTTTTTCTTTCTACAACCCTTCCTTTGTCTACACCTGTCAAAAGTGGGCACTCCATTGACATTCAACTACCTTAGGTGCTTGAACTCGACACCACAATC
>PVKA01043043.1:0-17011 GCA_004027165.1 Ctenomys sociabilis | reverse complement strand
AAAAAAACCTGTAAATATAATTTCATGTATGCACCTTGTACAGTACCAAAACGTTATGAAAACAGTTTGCAATGTATTAATTCATCGACTCTGTATGGTTAACGTGTCTTGAAACTGTCTGATTGACATTTGTATTTTAATAAAATAAAAATAAATGGAAAAAAAAGATAAAAAATAAATAAATAAATAAATAAAAAATAAAAAAAACAAAATATTACTTTGGATATGGATGCTCTTCAGAAAAAGGCATTGTTAATGTCACAGCAGATGTCCACTTTTGTTGCTCAGATCAAAGACTGGGATAAATTTGTTGATGCTACAGAACAGTTGAATCCGTGTGCATATCTCAAGGCCCACTTTTGGTTTTATACTGGAATTGGTGTACTCATTCTTTTGTTTATAATCCTTCTCATTAAAGTGTGCCACAGAGGATTCTTAGCCCAACAAGAGCTATGGCTATGCAGCCAGAACTGACACTGCTCCAGCTTCTTCAAAGCAAAGAAGTGGAAACTGTGGAGGACCACCTCAGCAGGTCTCCTTGAAAGAAGAGTGACTGTTACCATTTTGACTGAGCCTAACCCTATTTCCTCTTACTGTTATCTACAGAGCTGGTTAGGACTTCTGTTTATCCTCCAGTTGGCCTGAAGCAATGTGTATTAGTCTAGCTGAAGTGCTGGTGATAGTTTTTGAAAGTGGCATACGTGTTTCCCTGGCAAACCTGCTGCTCTTTAATGTAAGCCTGGTCAAGACAGGACTGTAGAGCTAATGCTCCATGCCACCAGCTGAGATCAAGCCTGGAGACAAAGGCTATGACTTTCTGGGGCTTGAAAGACTACATCAAAGCTGAAGTACCAGACTTCCCAAAGCATTAGATACTATATAATGTAGATTACTCTCTCTGCATATCCTCACTGCATACAGAAGAAATAATTTAGGCCACCCACCTAGCTCAATTCACAGGAGTGACCTACTTCCCACAATTCTCAGCCAATCCTCCTCAAGCCACTCCCCCACTGAATAAAACCCTGTGAGGCCATCGGTCACTCTCTTGGTTCCGGAAAGCCATTTTTGTGGCTGGACTTGGAGCCCTTCAACTCCCCAATGATTAAAAATAAAAAAAGATGATTATATACCATAACCAGGTAGGATTCATCCCAGGAATGAAAGGATGATTCAATATATGCAAATGTATAAATCTAACAGACATATGAATAGATGCACATCTACAAATCACATAACCATCTCAATAGATGCAATAAAGGCTTTGGAAAATGTCAGTCATTGATGTTCAAAGACCTACTGAAAATTGGAATAGATGGTCTCTACTTCAATCTCATAAAAGCCATCTATGACAACCCAATAGCTAACATATTTTGTTTCACAGAACCACAGATTGAACTCAGGCCCTTGCACTTGCCAGGTAAACACTTACTCTACTGAGCCATCTCCATCACGCCCCATAATTCTAAATGGAGAAAAACAAATTTCTTACTCTCCAACCTGGTACAAGACAAGGATATCCTCTATCACCACTCCTATTCAATATAGTACTGGAATCATTAGGTAGAGCCATAAACAAAGAGAGAAGAATAAAAGGAATAAGAATGGATAAAGAAGTTAAACTATCATTATTTGCAGATGACATGATACTTTACTTGAAGTACCCAAAAAAGTCAGCCAAGAAGTAACTAGAATTAATACTCAAATTCAGCAGCATAGCGGGATAAAAAATACTCAAAAATCAATAGCATTCCACTACATAGAGATCAAACACACTGAGAGGGAAATTAGAGAAACAATACCTTGCACAGTAGCACCACAGAAAATGAAATGCCTTGGAATTAATCTAATGAAAGAACTCAGATTTTTTTTCAGAGAAAATTATAGTACTCTGAAGAAAGAGATAGTGGAGGACTTTAGGAAAAGGAAAGGTATTCCCTGTTCCTGAATAAGAAGAACCAAAATGGTGAAGATGGTAATAGTCCCAAAAATGTTGTACAGATTTAATGTAATCTCTATCAATTTACAACCAACATGCATCACAGACCTAGAGAAATAATTCCTAAATTTATGTGGAACCAGAAAAACCTTGTATAGCAATAGAAATTCTGGGCAGAAAGACAAGGCAAGAGGCATTAAAATTCCTGACATGAAATTACCCTACAAAGCTATTGTGATAAAATCAACATGATTCTGGCAACAAAACTGACCTGAGTATCAATGGAATAGATTAAAAGATACAGAAAACTCTACAACACAATCAGTCACCTGGTTTTCAACAAAGAGGTCTAACACACTTTCTGGAAAAAAGATAACCTCTTTAACAAATGGTGCTGGAAAAGCTGGCTCTCCACATGGAAAAACCTAAAACTTCGCCCAGGTATATCACCATGCACTAAGCTGAAGTCAAAATGGATTAAAGATCTAACTTAAATTTTTAAACATTAAAATATCTGGGAAGAGATGGTAGGAGGAATTCTGGAAGACATAGTAGGCAAAGATTTTATGAACAAAAATCAAATCACATGGGTAATACTTCAAAGAAATAACAACTGGGACCTCTTCTTATTGAGAATGTTTTGTACCTCAAAAGAAAATATCGTCAAAGTGAAACAACATTCCAAAAATTTAGAAAAATCTTAAGTAATGAGCACTCAGAACAAGGTTTGCTCTCTAGAATTTGTAAAGAACTAAAAAGTATTAGGGCCCCAAAACTTAAAGACTCATTTGAGAAATGGGCATTTGAGATCAACACACATGTCTCAAAGGATAAAAATTAAGAAACAAATATATATATATATATATATATATATATATATATATATATATATATATATATATATATGCCCCTACATCACTAGTCACCTCTGAAATGTAAGTTAAAACAAAGCTGTGATATAATCTCACCCTAGAAAGAGTGGCTATCATAAAGAAATCAACCAAAAACAAATGTTGGAGAGGTTGTGGAAAAAGGAACTCTTCTCCACTGCTGGGGGGAGTGTAGACTGGCACAACCAGTATAAAAGTCAGTGTGGAGACTTTTTGAAAAACCAGGACTGGAGATCTCATTCCAACCAGCTATCTTTCTACTGGGAATATTCACAGAGAAACTAAAAACATCATATCAGAGTGATATATGCGTGTGTATATTTATAGAAGCATAATTTGTGATAGCCAAATCTTAGAAACAACCAAAATGACAATCAACAGAGGAATGGATGAAATAGCTGTGGTACTTTCACACAACTGAGTATTTCTCAGATATAAAGATTGATAAACTCGAAGCCTTCATATTTAAGTGGATATCACTTGAAGATATACTCATAAGTGAAATAAAGCAGACCAACATATGTAAATGTTCCATAGTTTCCATAGTGTAAGATCTAAAATGAAGAAATAAAAATAGATAGGCATAACACAACTAAAAGGAAAGTGAGAATTTAAGAATTAAACAATGAAGAGAGGGAAAGAAGAAAAGCTAGCAAAGATGATAGGAGCAAATCAATACATTTATATGCACAAGATGGTCAAGGAAATGATTCTGAGAATCTTCAGTAGATTTTTGAAACTCATACTCAATTGGTAGGATTCTCACCCTAATATGGTTATATACTTATACTTATGAACTAAGCCAGTGAACTGAAGATTGCAATGTGTAATATAAGGGTCATGCTTGGAAGGCCTGTCATTCTGGTCTTCAAACTACATACTGCTTGTCATGCCACACATTACTGTTATACTGTCTCTCAAGTAAGTGTTTGTTTAAAAAAAAAAGGATAATTAATAAAGAGACAAGAAAAAAATTGTCATAGGACTGTCCTGCTACAATTCTGTATATGGTTAGATGTCTAAAATTCTGTGTAAAAACATGTAATTTTTTTTCCTATTTTTTAATATTATTTTTTTTACCTTGTTCTTTATTTTCTTCACATTCTGCAAGGATTTAAAATTTAACATATGAATATTTGATGGAAATTCCCTGTTGCATATTATGTATAACATGTTTGATATTCAGATAGACAGTGAGTTTTAGCTCAACTGCCTATGTTATAGACCAATAATAACATTCAGCTTCTCCTCTGGGAAGCTAACAATTTCAGTCAGCAGACCAAAAACTAGAGAAAAAAGAAGGTTTGAAAGACAGCCAACATTTTGGCCCTAGCCTTTCAAGGTCAGTGAAGACTCAGGACATAGGAAAATCTGTAATGTAATGTCCTTTAACAGAATTATGTCCAAAATTGTCTGATCAAAGTGATAATGGGGCCACAGAGCAAGGTGACTGATGATGCAGAGTGTGCCTAAGGAGAGTAACACAGAGAGAAAACATTCCCTCAGGCTTCTCAGAGAGTAAGTTGGTCAAGCAATGGCTGTAACTCATCCACATGGCTGACACTGATAAAGTATCTACAAACTGTATTACAGGGTTTCAGGTTAAATCCTGAGGGGACTTGACTAACCTTGTCAGATACAAAAGTTACATTTCTTGTTATACATGTCTTGCTTCATCTTGGTTTTAATCATGCAGCAGAAAAGTATAAAAATGAAGTATAAAAGTGAAGCCATATCAATATGCTGAGCTGTAAATGGTTCAAGTCAGCAATATCTGACATTGCCAGTTTATGCATAACGCACTGCTATTATGAACTACTGGACTATATTTCATTATTTTGCTGAATTCACGCACCTACAATACTTGAATGGCAATGGAATACCCATCTCTGACAATAAACAAAAAAGGGGACACAAATGCAGGACCATTTTGTATCTGTATATACAAAATAGTTAGGATAGATATACAGCTAGTTTCTCTTAATTCAATGAATAGAAAGTTTTTACTAATTGCGTTTGGACGGGATATCATGTCTGCATCTTTTACTATGAATAACCTCTATGAAGACAAAAACATTCAATGCATTAGTTATTGAAACTGTCCTACTGATGGTTTTGAAACTGTCTCATTGATATTTTTTATCAATAAGATTAATAAAAAATAATTAAATAAATGCATAAAAAGGAAAGATCATTAGAACTCCAATCTTTGAAGTGAAACCCTTTAATCCTGTAATATAGATATACATATACATATGCATATTTAAATGTTTTTCCAGTGTACTGTCTCCTAGTGATTTGAAAAATGTGTTTGATATTATTTCTTCTTATTCAGGGGGAATCATTATTATCTGAATAACTATGATGAAGGTGATAGAAGTAATAATGATTGTTTTTCTTTTTTTATTTATATTATTATTTTATTATTATTATTATTATTATCATCATCATTATTATATTTTAGAGAAAGTTAGGTCAAGCAGACAAAATTTAGCAAAAAAGTAGTAGAACTGCACCAGAGCTTGGAACAAATGGATTGAGCATACATATACAGAGTACTCCATCCAACCACAGTTGAATACACATTTTTTTCAGGTGCACACTGATAATTTTCTAAAATCAACTACATACTAGTTAATAGGTCATGATTAAGTAATATGCAAGGAAACAGAAGTTATCTCAACAAAGTAGACTGAAAAACTGGAAGGAGAAAATAATGCTAGGATTTGAGGTACAGGAGTCTTGTTCTAGAGGTGACTTCTGAGTTCCTAAGAAAGAGTTGGTCCAGAGAAGCATGATAGGTAGTGAGGGTGTGCAGCTACCACAGGCAGAGGGAGCACATGCCCAGAGGACACAGCTTGTGCTCTCCAGTGGGCATGTGGGCTTTCATGAAAAGGAAAGTGCAGGGGGCAGTCTCAATGCTGTTGTCATTTTCTTTCTCTATCCTCTCAGCCTGTCACCAGCTATGGTCTGTCCTGTCAAATCTGTTTCCCCAGATAAGAACAGACATTCGGATCTTTTTAAGATGTGTCCATTCTAAGTGCTCTGAGAGCCCTAGGACATGTGAGGACACAGAGGGGAAAAGCTTCTGCTTAACCCCATTCCTGTTGTCCTGAAAAGCTGCCTTCTGCCGAGGTTCCACAGAGGATCTGAATCCCAGAGACACCAGGACTCATCCACTTGTTCAACAAACTTCTTCAGGGCAAAGGCTCGTTCACCTCACTCTGGCCCCTTGACTTTTACTTCCTACTTTCTTTTGAAATGGTGATATAAGATTCCTTTTCCCCTAATCAACGAATAGACATCCTGTCTGTTCACTTGTTACATCTTCTGTGTTTATGTACACAACTGTCATACCTAAAACAGACTTTTGACCATCCTAAATCTCCTTTGTACTGGCCCATAAAAAGAGATAAAAAATAAGAGTCCTGAATAATTTGAGTCAGAAAAATTTCAGCACCCAGTCTCTGCTGGTTTGGGGTCTGAACTCTGGTTCCCAGATTATTGACACAATTCTCCATCCTACTCACCCCTGCCCTGCCTGTGTGCAGGATCCTCAGCCAGATGTCTCCTGAGGAAGAGGAAGAGGTAACACTAATAAATATGTATGCACCAAACACGGGAGCACCAAACAATATAAGACTAATCTTAATGGATATGAAAAATGTAATACCCAGTACCACAATCTTAACAGGAGACCTTAACACCCACGTACTCAAAAAAGTTAGGTCAAGCAGACAAAATTTAGCAAAGAAGTAGTAGAACTGCACCAGAGTAGTAGAACTGCACCTTTCTTACATTCTTGGTTTGAGTTGAGACTGTCTCCCTAAATGATTGTTATACCTGCTTTTTTCTGAGGTGTTGAGACATGTAGCATTGTTTTCCATCCTTTGACTTTCAGCCTATGAATTTCTTTATGAGTTAAGTGTGTTTCTTGTATATAGAATATCATTGGATTATGTTTCCTAATGACAAAGGGTCACTCTGAGGGCACCATCTCAGGTATGAATTAATGGAAGCAAACACACTTGGCTGTCTGTGAAGTTTGTCTCCTGCTCATGGAGCATGGGTTGACTGCTTCTGGGAAGAACAGAGGCTCCTGGCCCATTTCCAGAAGTGTACTGAAAACTGCCAAGGAGGGAATATTAGTTTTCCGCCATTCTGGAGATTCTTTAATGCCTTAAACAATATTGAAGCATTCCATTTTCTGCATAAATTGGGACGAGTACATGTTTCAATTGCTGGTGATCCCCTTTAGCAGATAATATCAGCTCATTGTTTTCTACTGATGGAAAGAGAAAACTGAAAGAAGAGTGGTCTCTTAGAGGAAACAGTGGTAGGAACTAGACGTTTGAAATGCTAAAGTGAGCCAAAATGAGAAAGTTTTCACACTGATTGTAACTATTGCAAGGAAAGAACAGGAGAGAAAAACTAACTATGTCTCTCAACTTGTCTCCTCTGAGCCGCATAGAGACCACTGTTGCCCTTGCCGTGGGCTGAGTGAGGATGTGGGTGGTGGTGTACAGCTGATGGGCTCACTTTTTAATTTTTATTAAGTTTAAATCTGAGAGAGATGGTGTAGAATTTTCAATTAGTGTGAATACTTCTTTATTAATATCATTATATTATACACATAAAACTCCTTGAGATAAGAAATTTTCAATTTAATATGAATTGGAACAAGTCCTACCCATTTACCATTTTGCAACCAAAGTTTTCAGTTGATCAGCAAACACACAAACACTCTAGGAGCCCTGCCATAGCACTGCTAACTGTAGAGTGTCTGAGCTGGGCCTGCCTTTCCACAGGGCTTCACATGACAGCACCACTATCAGGGCTTGACAAAGCCAAAGGTTTTCTGTAACTTTCTTTTTCTCCTTTCCATCTGTGAATAGATAATGAGACTTTTCCAAGAAAGACTTACTTGTGAAGAGAAATACCTTTGACTGAGAACAGGGAAAGTGAATTTGCTTTGCCCAGGTATCAATACTGATCTCTATGCAGGTCATTTACTATAAAATTTCCATAGGACTTAATGAGATGAGTGCGCAAACTTGCCTCTCATTCTGAGTGGCAGAAAATCTAGGGAAATCTTTTTAAAATCTATATTATTATATTTCCATAATATTTTAAATGCAGAATAATTTATCTATGCATTTTAAAATATACCATAAGAATAATGAAGTAAAATATTAGAAAACTACACAGAATGTCCTTAATATAAATTAATATAAAATAAAGGAAATAATTTATACCATACACATTTTTCTGTGTTTGATAGCCATTCACATTTTCTTGAACTAATCTCTAGTGGTAGACTTATGAAAGGTTAACTTATCTTTCTAAAGTCACATTTACATTAATATTGCAACTACATATATACCATGTTTGAACTCATTCCTGTAGCAAATGCAAAATATTTAAAGGGTGACCAAAATTCAAGGTAAAAACACAGTAGGTTGATTAGTTAACCTGATTACAATCATATATCTAAAAAACATTAAAAACATATTAAAAGAATTGTTACAAACCCTAGCCTTGCTTCCCATTAATTTTACAACATAAAGAGAGTCTGAGGAAGAGCCTTTGGCTTCTTCCTGTGCGTGCCGTGCTACCCAGAGCCCCCATCCCCAAACTTGCCAAGGGAGCGACTGGCCTGAGACACCCAGGGCCAACTCGCTAAACAATTCCCCACAGCCCCTGCCCCTGAGCCCACCTAGTGAGTGGGAATTTTCCTGACATTCCCAGCATTCCGGTTTGGTGAGGGTGTGGAGAATCTGAGGGAGAGCCTTTGGCTTCTATCTGAGCACTCTGAACCATCCAGAGCTCAGACCGCAAGATATCTTAGCCAAAGACCTACCTGAGACACCCCAGGCAGACTTTCCTGGCAACTCATGGAGCCCCTTCTCCTAAGTCCATCAAGGGAGTGAGAACATTTGGTGACTCTCCTGGCACTTGATCCACACCCGCCAGGCCTGGTGAGTGTGAGAGAGAGCTTCAGAGCTCCCCAGTGCTCCCCTTACCAAGAACCCAACAGAGGGGCACCAAAGGCTTACAGTTGTACCACAAGAACTGCAGCAAAAAGAAGTGAACACAACAGCTAGATCCAAGCCAGGCACAATTGGATAATCTCAAGCTTAATAGATTGGCACTCAAATCTCATTATGCACTAAGGTTATGACTGCATCAGAGCTCTACAACAAAGATCAAAGGTCAGTGCTATGCAAAATGACAAAGACAAGGAGAAAAATGCAATCTCAGGCCTCAACTCCACCAATAAGTTCAGAGGACATTAGCTCAGCTGAAATGAATGAATTAACAGAGATAGAAGGAAAGGAATAACAGCATAAAGGTATAGAGGAACTCAGGCCAGAATTAACACCTGAAATAAAAAAAGAAATATTTGAATACATAACATCTGAAGGAATGAATCAAATCCAGAAATATGGGGGAAATCCAACGTCCACACAGAACAAGTGCACACAATACTATTCCAGCTAAAACGTATCAATTAACAGCATCAGCAGCAAAGAAACAATAGCAGAAAGGTAATGAGGGACACAAAGCAGAAATAATTTCTGAAATTAAAAGAAAAAAAACTGAAATCATAGCATCTGAAGTAGAGAAACAATTCCGAACCCATATGGAGGAAAACTAATTTGGGAGAAACTCTGCAGTAAAAGAATTAATAACTACCACTAAAGAAGACATGAATAAAAAATATAGAGGACATCAGAAATACAAATTTTCTGGGAATGAGCAATACAGAAAAGAAATAGAATGCATGAAACAGAGTCCAAGAGATATAGAAGAACTAAAAATATCAATCTCTAGTCTACAAAACTGTTCGAGTGAAAGCAAAGAGATTCAGATCTTCAGGAAGCTGGTGCAGCTAGTGAAAAGGTGAGAAAGGATCTCTTAAAAACAATGAGAATGCAGGAAAAAATAATCCATCACCTGCAAGATGATGCCAAGATGAACAATGCGGGATTAATTGGCATCAATGAGAATGAAGGAACCAATACAAATGATATTAAAAGATTGTGGACAGAAGTAATCACAGAAAACTTCCCAAATATGAAGAAACAATGCGACATTCAGGTAACTGAAGCAAAGTGAACACCAAATATGTTCAACCCAAGTAAAAACACACTGAGACTTATAATAGTCAAGATCCCAGAAATCCAACCAAGAATAATATATTGAAGGCTGTTATAGAGAAGAAGCAGATCACATTCAAAGGAAAACCCATCAGAATAATGGCTGACTTCTCTACGAAAACCATGAAGTCAAAGAGAGCATGGAGCAGAGTTCTTCAAGTCCTATTTGAAAAAAAATTCCAGCCTCGACTATTATACTCTGAAAAACTCTTTTTCAAGTTTGATAGAGAAGTGAAATACTTCCGGATAAAGAACAACTAAAGAAACTCATGATGACAAAGAATTCCCTACCCAGACCATTGAAAGATGTTCTAGAGAGAGACCCCAATGACCAGAACTCCATGAATGAGGACGGAAGGAACCCAATAAACAGGTCAAACAATTAAACACAGGATAAAAAGTAGTAAACAACAGCAGGTAAATATGACAAACATAAGTCAACACGTTTCAATTATAGCCATCCACTTAAATGGACTCAATTCACTAATTAAGAGAAATTGACTGGCACAGTCAATAAGGAAACAAAATCCAACAATATGCTGTATACAAGAAACATGTTTAAAAAAAAAAAATTCGTAGGCTCAAACTCAAAGGATGAAAAACAATACTACATGCCCCAGCACCTCAGAACAAAGCACGAGTAACAATTCTGTTTTCAGACAGTCTCAACTTCAAATCAAGAATGATCAAACAATACAAAGAAGGCCACTATATATTTGTCAGGGGAAAAACTCAAGAGGAAGAGTTAACACTCATACATATCTATGCACCAAACATAGGCGCACCCAACTATATAGGACAAATCTTAATGGACATGAAAAACTTAATGTCTAAGAACACAATCTTAGCAGGAGACCCTAACACACCCTCATCTCAAAAAGATAGATCAACCAGACAAAAATTAACAAGGAAGTAGCAGAACTGAACCACAACTTGGAACAAATGGACCAGGTGGATGTATACAAAGTGTTCCAGCCAACCACAGCTGAATACACACTTTTATCAACTGCACACAACCACATATTAGTCCAGAGATTGTGCTTAAATGCATGCAGGAAAAGAGAAATTATCCCATGCACATTATCTGACCACACAGCAATGAAACTTGAAATAAACGACAAGAAAAACCCGCTACTTATACTAGAGACACTATACGATATTTACACATGAATATCTGGTTTATTTCACTTATGAGTATATGTTCAAGTGGCATCCACTTCAATATAAATGCTTTAAGTTTATCATTCTTTATACCTGAGAAATACTCCATTATATAGATATACCACATCTATTTCAACCATTCCTCATGTGATGGACATCTTGGTTGTTTCCAAGATTTTGCTATCACAAATTGTGCTGCTATAAACATAGGTATACATACATCACTATGATACGATGATTTCAGTTGCTCTGGGAAAATTCCCAGTAGGGGGATAGCCGGGTTGAATGGGATTTCTAGTCCTACTCTTTTGAGGAGTCTCCAAACTGATCTCCACAATGGCTACACCAGTCTACATTTCCACCATCAGTGGTGAAGTGTTCCCTTTTCCCCACATCCTCTCCAACATTTGTTGTTGGTTGATTTCCTTATGATAAACATACTTTCTGGACTGAGATGGCATCTCAGTGTTGTTTTTATTTGCATTTCATGGATGGCTAGTGATGTGGACCATTTTTTCACATATTTATTCCCTTCTTTAATTTCATCCTCTGAGAAGTGTGCACTCATCTCAGATGCCCATTTCTGGATTGGGTCTTTAAATTTGAGGGCCCTGTTATATCTTAGTTATTTATATATTCTACAGAATAGACCTTTGTCTGATTGCTTATTAGTTAGGATTTTCACAATATTTCTGGGTTGTCTTTTCACTTTGTTGACAATTTCTTTTGACATTCAGAAACTCCTCAAGAAGAGTTGATCCCAATTGTTGATTCTTTCAAGTGTTTCCCGTGGAAATATATGTTTGTTCATGAACTCTAAAGGCAATTATAAATGTGCAACAACAACTGAAGACAATTGAGTCAGAGGAGTTAGGGCAAACTGAAGGGCATATGCTGCAGGGTACTAAACAGCTTTTCTTCAGGATGGTTAACAACCTAAGTTCACAGATCAAAATTGAAGAAATAGAAGAGCTGCAAGGGCAACCAACATTTTGGACCTAGCCTTTCAAAAACGTAGGGCATACTAGAACCTGTACTGTAACATCATGAAACTAAGTTGTGCCCCGGATTTTCTGATGAAGGAGAGTATGGAGCCACAGAGGAAAGAGATTGATGTTCTATAGTGTGCCTAGGGAGAGTCACATGGAGAGAAAACTTTCTCTCAGTTTCTCATAGAGAGCAAACTGGTGAAGCATTGGCCATGACTCATCTGCATGGATGACACAAAGGATCTACAGAGTACGGTACAGGATTACAAGATAAACCCTGAGGGGACTTCACTGTTCTCATCAGAAACAAAAGCTACATCTTTTGGTATATAGGTCTTGATGTTTCTTGGTCTTAACCATCCAGCAGAAAAGTATAAAAATGAGGTATATAATACAGGGCCATAATAATAAGTTGAGCTGTAAATGGCTATAGTCAACAACTTCTTCAGATAACTCACTATTATTGTGAGATGCTGCATGGTGCTGGATTGTGTCACCAAGTTCAGGCATCTAAACTGGTTTAATGACAATGGAGTGCTCAACTTTGACAGGTCTAGACAGAAAAAGGGGCAATACAAAGGAAGAATCATAATGTGTCTGTATAAACAGTACAGGTAGAATAAATATGATGTGCTTATGCATAATTTTATGAGAAGCAAGATTTGTACTAATAGTGGTTGGACAAGATTATGTTGGCTTCTAGTACTATGGACAGACACCGGATATAACAAAGTAGAGGGTGTTAATTGTTGCATCTGTGATATAAATCAGCTGTAGAGAAATAAGGTAACTATATATCTGCACTGTTTTTATTCACTAATTAGAGACATCTGCTATAATAATGCCTGTAGGTATAATATGTATGCATCTTGTATGCCACTGAAACATTATGAAAACACTTTGCAATGTATTGATTTGCTGAATCTGTCTTGTTAATTTGTCTTGAAACTGTCTCATTGCTACTTGTTCTTCAATAGAAATAATAATGAAAAAAGAAAAACCCGCTAAATTCACGAAAATTAAACAACACCCTACTCAGCAATCAATGGGTCATAGAAGAAATTAAACAAGAAATTCAATATCTACAACTCAATGAAAACTCAATCAGAACTTACTGGAATTTATTGGATTCAATAAAAGCAGTTCTTTGAGGGAATATCATAGCTATGAACTCAAGTATTAGGAAAACAGAATGGGAACAATCAAACACCCTAATGTTGCACCTCCAACATTTAGAAAAAGAAAGGCAAACGAAACCCAGAGCCCAAAGAGGTGAAGAAATTGTGAAGTTTAGAGCAGAAATTAATTCAATTGAGATGAAGGAAACATTTCAAAAAATCCACAAATCAAAAAGTTGGTTCTTTGAAAGACTAAATAAGATTGATAAGCTTCTAGCCAATCTCATCATAAAGAGGAAAGAAAAAATTTAAATACATGCAATAAGGAATGAAAACAGTGAAATCACCACAAACCCAGTGGAAATTCAGAAGACTGTCAATAGCTACTTTGAGAATCTTTACACTCACAGAATAGAAGATACAGAAATAATGGACATGTCTCTTCAAAGATACAAATTACCAAAGCTGAACCAACAAGATATAAGAACTCTCAATAAGCCAATTAACAACCAACGAAATATGGAATGTAATAAAGAGCATACCAACAAAGAAAAGTCCAGATCCTGAAGGATTCACACGTGAACTCTAAAGAAATTTATTGAAGATATAGTCCTTACACTCCTCAAACTCTTCCATGAAATTGAAAAAGAAGCAGTCCTCCCAAAATCATTTCTGGAGGCAAGTATTATATTGACTCCAAAACCATGGAAACACACAACCAAAAAAGAGAACTACAACCCAATCTCCCTCATGAACAATGCAAAAATACTCAATAAAATCCTAGCAAATAGAATATAGCAAATCATCAAGAAGATCATGCACCATGACCAGGTAGGATTCAACCCAGGGATGCAAGGATGGTTCAATATTTGAAAATCCATAAATATAATACACTTTATCAATAGACCGAAATCTGAGAACCACGTGATCATCTCAATAAATGCAGAAAGAGCTTTTGACAAAGACCACCACTCATTCATGTTCAAAACCCTACAGAAAATTGGAATAGGTGGACTATACCTCAAATTGATAAAAGCCATCTATGACAACCCAACATCTAATATAATTTTAAACAGGGAAAAACTGATATATTTTCCTTTTACATCACATACAAGACAAGCATGTCCTCTATCACCCCTAATACTCAATATAGTTTTGGAATCATTAGCAATAGCCATTAGAAAAGAGGGAGAAATAAAGGAAAAAGAATAGGTAAAAAGGAAGTTAAATTATCACTATTTGCAGAAGACATGATACTTTACTTGGAACATACAAAAAATTTCAATGAAAAGCTACTAGAATTGATGCAGAATTTCAGTGCATAGCTAGATACAAAGTCAATACTCAAAAGTCAATAACATGTCTCTACACAGAGAACAAGTACATGAAGAGGGAAATAATAGAAACAATAGCTTTATAATAGCACCACAGAAAATAAAATCCTTGGGACTCACTTAACCAAGGAAGTCAAAGATCTTTTCACAGAAAATTACAACACCCTAAGAAAAGAGATCATAAAGGATTTCAGAAAGTGGAAAGATATTCCCTGCCCCTGGACAGGAAGAACCAACATTGTGAAGATGGCCATACTCCCAAAATTGTTGTACCAATTTAATGCAATCCCTATCAAACTGCCATCAACATAAATCCCAGAACTAGAGAAATTGTTCCTAAAATTTATTTGGAAGCACAAAAGACCTAAAATATCAAAGGCAATCCTTGCCAACAAAGACAAGGCAGGACGCAGCACAATTCCTGACTTGAAATTATACTACAAATCCACTGTGATAAAATCCACATGGTATTGGAAATGAGATAGAGTTGAGGATCAATGGAATAGATTAGAAGACACAGAGACCTATACAAACACACTCAGCAACACGTTCTTCAACAAAGGTGCCAAAGAAGCTTACTGGAAGAAAGATAGAGTTTTTAACAAATGGTGCTGGAAAAACTGGCTTTCTACATTCCGAAAACTGAAACTTGACCCCGCTCCACCACCATGCACTAAGTAAAGTCAAAATTCACTAAAGATCTAAACCTTAAAACAGAAACACTCAATCGCCTGGAGGAGAAAGTAGGAGGAACTCTTGACGACATAGGGGTAGGCAAAGAGTTCATGAAAAAATATGATTTGCATGGGAAACATTTGAAAAAATCATCAACTAGGATCAAATATTTTTGAGGAGTTTCTGCATGTCAAAAGAAATTGTCAACAAGGTGAAAAGACAACCCACAAATTTTGAAAAAATCCTAACTAATAAGCAATCAGACAAAGGTCTATTCTGTAGAATATATAAAGAAATAAAATATATTAGGGCTCTCAGATTTAAAGATTCAATCGAGAAATGGGCATCAGAGATGAATACACACTTCTCAGAGGACGAAATTAAAGAACGGAATAAACATATGAAAAAATACTTCACACCTCTAGCCATCCATGAAATTTAAAGAAAAACAACATTGAAATGCCATCTCACTCCAGAAAGAATGGCTATCATAAGGAAATCAACCAACAACAAATATTGGAGAGGATATGGGGAAAAGGGAACACTTCTGCACTGATGGTGGAAATGTAGACTGGTGCAACCATTGTGGAGATCCGTGTGGAGACTCCTCAAAAGAGTAGACTGGAAATCCCATTCAACCTGGCTATCCCCTTACTGGAAATTTTCCTGGAGGAACTGAAAGCATCATATCATAGTTATATATGTGTACCTATGTTTATAGCAGCACAATTTGTGATAGCAAAATCTTGGAAACAACCAAGATGTCCATCACATGAGGACTGGTTGAAAAGGATGTGGTATTTCTATACAATGGAGTATTTCTCAGCTATAAAGAAGGACAAACTTGAAGCATTTATATTGAAGTGGATGCCACTTGAACATATACTCATAAGTGAAATAAACCAGACAAACATGTACAAATATCATATAGTCTCCCTAGAATAAGAAGTGAAAAGAATAAATACAAATAGAAATGTATGACAACTAAAAAGAATTTAGTCAAATAGGACAAACTGAAAGGTATGTGCTGCAGTGTACTAATAGGCTTTTCTTCTGCATGCTTAACAATCTAAGTCCACAGATCAATAACTGGAGAAATAGATGGGTCGCAAGGTCTGCAAACATTTTGGCCCTAACCTTTCAAGGCCAGCAAAGACTCAGGGCATAGGAGAATCTGTTCTGTAACATCATGGAACTCAGTTGTGTCCTAAATTTTCTGATCATGGAGATTGTGGAGCCACAGAGAAATGCAATAGGTGATCTATAGTGCACCTGGGAAGAGTCACATGGAGAGAAAACTTTCTCTCAGGCTCTCCTAGAGAGAAAAGTGGTCAAGCAATGGCTGTGACTCATACACATAGCTGACACAGACAAAGGATATAGAGTAAGGTACAGGATTACAAGATATACCTTGAATGGACTTCACTGACCTCATCAGGAACAAAAGCTACAGTTTTTGGTATATAGGTTTTGCTCTATCTCTATCTTAACCATCCAGCAGAAAAATATAAAAATGAATGTCAATGGAGTGCCCACTTTTGACAGGTGTAGACAAAGGAAGGGTTGTAGAAAGAAAAAATCATGATGTGTGTGTATAGACAGTACAGATGGGATAGCTAATGCTGTGCTTCTACATAATTCTATGAGAGGCAAGATCTGCACTAATGGTGGTTGGACAGGATATTTTGTCGTCTTTTAGTACTATGGTCATCCACTAGGTAAATAATTATTGAATTTTTGATATA
>PVKA01043042.1:0-17012 GCA_004027165.1 Ctenomys sociabilis | reverse complement strand
AGGGTGGTGGTGGCGGCGGTGGTGATGGCAGCGGCGGCAGTGGCAGCAGTGATCCTCAAGCCTGCAGAGGCCCCTCCCCCAGCCTGGCCCCACTCTAGCTGGGCCCTTGGCTGGACTCCTCCTACGCAATTTATTTGACGTTTTATTTTGGTTTCCCCTACCCCTTCAATCTATCGGGGAGCCCCTGCCCTTCACCTAGCTCCCGTGGCCAGGAGTGAGGGAGCCATGGCCTTGGTGAAACTGCCCTCCTCTTCTCCCCTCACACTACAACCCTAGTGGGGGAGAGGGGTTGGGTGCTGCTTGTGGTTTAGGTTTGTTTTGGGGGGGGGGGGTTTTGTTTGTTTGTTTTTTTAAATTTGGAATCAGAATGCTGTGGATTCTGGTAAATAGTCCTTGTGCCCCTTCTCCCTACTTGTCAATGGTCTGGTCCCATTCCCCATAGCTCTTTACCCCAACACCACCCCCACAGACTGAGGACCAGTCCTCTCCCTTGCCTGTATCTCTCCCTAAACCCCTTTAGATGGGGAGGGAAGGGAAGAGGGGAAGGGGGGATGTGCCCCCTCCTCAGGCATCTGGGAGGGCCCTGCCCCCACGGGCTTCACCCTTTCCTGCGGGCTCTCTCCCCAACACATTTGTTAAAATCAAACCTGAATAAAACTACAAGTTTAATATGAAGCCCTCAGCTCAGCCACTTACTTGAATTAAATGGGTACTTGTTGACTGGAAGATGTACTCAGGACCCAAAATACTAATTGCCACCAGTTTATTATGGTCCACTGCCTCACTCTGACTTTACTGTGGGTCTGCCAGCCATTTCCCACCCCCAAGCAGCTTTGTCCAGGCCCCTGGGTGGGAAGTGACACAAATAGCGGCAGGCAGGGGTGGCAGGTAGGTTTTATTGGTCTGGGACACACAAGGGAGACCCTCAGCCATGGGGGATGGAGTTGAAGATATTATCTGATGGTCACTTGTGGTAGAAGCGTGGGTTCTGGCTGTGTTGGATGAAGGGGAGCCGAGGGCCAGGTTGGCTGGTAGTGGCAAAGCCTGACTGGGTGGTGATGAAAGGAGGGCTTGTCAGTGAGTATACTCTTGCCTTTTACTTAATACCCTTATAGATGAGCACCCCTAGGGAGGAGACCACCACAGAATACAAACCACCTATCTATATCTAGTTTCCATGACAATAGTATAGGAGTCTTGATTACCATTCTTACCTTTCCTGCTGGTTGCATCTGCACAGGGAGCTGAGGGGAGGTGAGGAGTCCAGGTGCTGGGTGTAGAGCTTGGGGATGCATGGGGCGCAGAGAAGACTGCAGAGGCAAAGTTGACATGATTGGCATACTGGGAGCTCCTCTTACCTGCCCTTTCTTTTAATCTGACCATTACTCACTGAGTCAGAGAAGCCAGTCTGCTGGTTAGCATGTTCCATCTGCTTTTGCAAGGATAGGCCACCACTAGGTTGGAGGAACCCTATGTAGGAAAAAAATACAAAATGAGTAGAGCCAGTAATCCCAGCCAGCACTTGGGAGGCTGAGGCAGGAGGATTGTTGTGAGTTTGAGACCAGCCTGAGCTACAAAGTGAGCTTAAGGCCAGCCTCAACTGCATAGTGAGACCCTGTCTCAAAAAGACAAAAATAAACGAATGAATGAATAAAATGAGTAGAGTATGTAGACCCATGGAGCCAGGGCTGCTGTGCAGGGTGTTCATTACCTGTCTGGGTGGGCTGAAAGTGGCCATGCACGGCATAGGGCTGTGGCTGTGGCTGAGATAAGTACTGCACTGCAGGAAATGCTGAAGGTGCTGAAAAAGGCAGGAGGGCCACCCATCAGGACTTCAGGTTCTCTCTGGACTTTGTGGGAAGCCCATCTTTTGTACTCATCACTCACCTCTGAGCTGCTGGCTAGGACTATAAGCTGGCTGTGTAGGCCCATAGTGAGGTGGGGGCTGAGCAGTCCCATAGGCACCACCTGGGCTTCCTTGGAACTGCCCGTGCTCAGGAGTCCCTGCAAAAGCAGCAGCCGAGCCCACATAGTGCCGGGTCTAGGAGGGAGATGAGAACTCGCTGCTTGTAAAGTCATTGAAAGCAGATACTTAGGGCTGGAATTATAGCTCAGTACCACCATTTGCTTAGCATGTGAGACCCTAGATTCAAACCCAGGGGGGAGGGGGACCCTTAGAAACTTACCTATCTATTCCCTCCCCTGCCCCTCCTCCAGTAAGTGCTTTGTATGGCTGTGGACAGGATGTCTGAAGGCAATTCTAAGGGTTCAAACCTATTTCTCTCACCGTAAGCACCTGGGGTCCAAACATCTGTTTGGCTCTGTCAGCTGCCATGAGGGTGCCTGGGCGATTGTGTCCTCCAGGACTCCCTAGAAAGGAAAGGGAGCTTTGGAATGCCGAAATGGGAGACCACAATCTCCAAGAGCACTCTGTTGGGTGGTTTTAGTCCTTACCCTGCATGCTGAGGAGGTGGGTTCCTGTGTGAACAGTCAGGCTCTGCTGGTATGCAGCTGATGTCAGAGTGGTCAGATCACTGGAGTAAACGAAAGACAGGTACCCCCTCTTTTGTCATTAAACTCAAGTTTTGCTACCTGATTCCAGTCCCACTTTATCCCCATTTTCACTTTTAACTCTTGATCCCACCTTTGCTCCTTTCGCCTCCGTTTTTCTTCCTCATGTAAAACTTTCTTTAACTGCAGGAAAAGCTGGTGCTTCTCTTCCTGTAGAGCCAAAAGCTTCTCCTGCAGTTTCAAGATCTAGGAGGGGATAAGGAGAAAGGGGTAAGCAGGTGAATCAAGGCAGAAAGCCAGGGCTGGGAGTGATCAGACTGATTACTTGTTCTTTGGTTTCCTCTAATGACATTCTCTCTTCCATCTCTTTTTTTTTCCTTCTTTCCTGCTCCTCTTTCATCTTCTGTTCCATCATCTTGTCTACTTCTTCCTCCTCTGGAGAATCAGGTAGAATGGAGAAGTAGCAGGGTGGTGAAAATTGAATGCAAAGAGACCGAAGACTTAAGAAACGCCAGTTACCCTACCACTCCCGTGTGCACTCGGCAATGGCTTTTTTTTTTCCCAGCACAGGAAGAAGGAAGTTTTATTAGGTGCTCTCCAAGGTCCTTGCCATTTCTGGGTGTTTGAATTTAAAACTAGGCCACTTCACTCCTACCCGCTAAGGCTGTTCCATCTTGCCTTGCCCAGGGGCATACTGCACAGCCGGTGAACAGGCGCCAGCTCTGGGATAGCGGGGCCACCGTGGGCCGTGTGTCCATCCGCCCCAAATCTACCCCATTCTGGTACCAGCTCACCCTGCCGCTTGCGCTCCCGCTCCATCATGATGTGCCTGTGCAGCGCTCTGGCCATGGCGTTGGAAAGCTTCGGGCGCTCTAGGAGCGCGGGCATCGTGCTGCCGGGGTCGCGAGGGCCGCAGGCGCTCCTCTCTGTCACTGGCTGTCAGACCTCGGACCGGGCCTGTCGGCGGGAGGGCGCTTAAGCAGACCTACACCGGGCCCAGTCGGAGCCCGTCTACGCGGCGCGGTCACGTGCCCCGGGCGACCGCCACCTGGGGGGGCCACAGCCATACCCTAGTACGCAAGCAAACGACACGAGGTGTGGGGTCACTGGCTGGGCGCCCCCGCCCCTTTCTCACAGCCCGGGGTGCAGGCCCCCCCACTCCACCCCACCTGTCTTCTCGGCGCTCCCCACTGCCTCCAGCGCGCCTGGGCTGTAGCGTCACATCCGGCAGCCTGCCCGAATCCTTCCGGAGTCACTGGCCTTGCGGGTTGAGGAGAGAAAAGCGGAAGCGCGCGGGACGGAGGCCGGCGAGGCCAAGCCCACAGCGGGCGGGCCCAGAGGTCGACGGAGCTGCGCCCCTAACAGCCGTGGCTACGCCTCACCTGTGAGGAGCGCGCAAGACTTGACGCCGAGGCGTGTGCTCTGAGAGTGTTTATTGGCTCCTTAAAAGACCGAGTCAGTAACAATTGTACAGGGGGTTCGCGGCTTCCTTGAGCCCCTCTTTTCCCCACTCCCGCCTGATGGATGGGCCCGGAAAACAGCAGCTTCTTGAGGCACAGGGAGAGGCTCCTCTGGGATTCACAGTAACCAGAAACAAAAACGGAAATAAATTAAGTGATGGAGGGGGCAAAATAGGGATTTATGTGCCCCAAATCAGTGCATGAAAGGTGCCCTCGCCAACAAACTCCCATCAGAGGGGTGTGCTGGGCCTCTGAACATGGAAATGTGCTCCACTTCCCATCCGAATCTGAGACTGCCGACGTGCTCCTGCGTCTGCCAGGCCAGCACCTGTGCATGCCATGAGTCACTGGAATGAGGTGGTGGCAGTCTTCACTCAGGGTCCTGGGCCGAGGCCCAACTGTGCTTGCAGCAGTGGTGTCTCACCCCTCATTCCACCCGTACCAGCAGGGCATAGAGGAGTGTGGCTCCCTTCTCCTTAGTGACCCACTCAAGTTCTGCTGGGCTGAAGTGAGGATCAGGAGGTTCTCTGAGAGCAGCAGAAGGGGGTCCGTGGGTGTAGGAACCAGGGCGCACACAAACCTGGAATGCAACCTGAGCCTGGTGCGTCCGCTGGGATCTGGGGTCCCGGAATCTGACAGGAAGCAGAAACGGAAAGTGAGGCCTCTGTCCCCCCTGGCTGATCCCATTACGAAATGTCTCCAAATCACAGGACTTAATGTTCCTTGGAAATAAATCCCAAAAGGCACTTAGCTTCTGTTGTTCAATATTTGCAAGGCTCTTTCAAGTCTGCTCTTTCTGTACCCACTTCACACCTTTCTTTGCTCAAACTTCAGTTTCGAGGGTAAGAGGAGGTAATTCTGGGCACTGAACCCAGAGAACCCCCTCACCCCCCCGTGAACTACATCCCCAGCACTTTTTAAAATTCTGAGACAGAGTTTTGCTAAATTATTAAATTGCCCAGGTTGGCCGGGGAGATAGCTCAGTAGAATAAGTGCTTGCCTGGCAAACTCAAGGGCCTGAGTTCAATCCCTGGTTCTGCCAAAAAAAGAAAGAACAAAGAAATTGCCCAGGTTGGGCTTAGATTTATGATCCTCCTGCCTCAGCCTCTCACAGTTCTGGGATTACCACCACATGGACAAACCTCACCTTTTGATTATGTCTAACCTGATATCCTATTTAATATGCCCACACCAAGCACATGTTTCTTCTGTTTTATTCCATTCTTATTTTTCTACTGTTTCCATAATATTCAGTTATCACCTTTAACAACGCCAAAGGCTTTATACATAAACATTTTCTAAGGAGAAGACTAAGGTCTGAAAGTGCAAGGTTCCCTTGTTCTTTCACTAAAACAGCTTGTGCTAAGTGGTATCTGTTCAATGAATAAACAAGGAATGGACTCAGGTGATGAATCAGCAGCTAGCAAGCAGGATGGAAAAATGCTAGTACACAAATTATGCCAACCCAAGAGACCCTGGTGCCCCCTCCAGATCTGATTCCCCAAGCATTTCTTTTCTTTTTTTTCTTTTTTTTGGCTTTTTGAGACAGGGTCTTACTATGCAGTTCAGGCTGGCCTTAAGTTCAGGCTGGCCTTAAGCTCGCTTTGTAGCTCAGGCTGGTCTCAAACAACAATCCTCCTGCCTCAGCCTCCCGAGTGCTGGGATTACAGACCTGCGCCACCACGCCCAGCTCCCCAAGCATTTCTGTCCTGTGTACTCACTGCACTTTGGAGGCCAGGGTCTCTGCCCCAGCATATTGAAGGGATGGAGAAAGCAGCACTGGTGGGGGCTGCTCTTCCCGGGGAGGTGCACAGTTTTCACCAGGCTCCTCAAATCCCACCCCAGGCTCTCCCTTCAAGGGCCGGCAGCTCAAAATAGAGGCAGTACCTGGGAGGACAGTGAGATCAGGGCAGCCCTTGTGAGTCCTTCCTCTAGGCCCAGCATGCCCCATCTCTCCCTGTTGCTCCACAGTACCTGCTCCCAGCTCCCCTCGGTCCAGCACCCTCCGTACAGCTGCCACATTGCTCCCATGATATGCCATGTGCCACTTCTTGGTTAGTGTCCCAGCTTCCAGTCGGGGATTCACCCTAGGAGGAAGACAGAGAAGGCAAACAGCATAATGGTCACTGGGCTCCAGAAGGTCATCCTATTTTCTATCATTTTTGCACACACTCACTTGGAATTCTCCTTTCTCAAGGGAAAGGAGGGCCTGACGCTGACCCACATGTACCTGAGGTTGAACCTGCACCAACCGAAGGGCAGAGCATATTCCCGGGGGGGCTCCCCTCTTCGTCTGTGGGCCTCATCCCCTCGTAGCTTCCGGCAAGATTCACAGTAGCACAGGCTACGCTTCGGTGGAGGCATGAAATAATCCTCTGCGGGACAGTGAATGGCAGGTTTGGTGCTGACCTCAACCATGCTGCTGCTTTCAAGCTGCCTTCTGGGCTCTGGACATGGCCTTGGCCTGCTTGTGGGAATAAAGTGGGTGGGTTCTGAAGGACTGGGACTCACCAGGAAGCAATAGCAGTTCTTGGAAGCGGGAGCAAAGGGCATGGTATTCGCAGCTCTTTAAAGGGCTAGCAGCAGGTGGTGGACCCCAACACACACTCTCCTTGATACCTGAGGGAGCAGAGGGGTCACAGGTCACAGGACCTGGGGCTAAAAGGATGGGAATAGGGAAGTGGGGTAGGATGATGGTCCCTTTGGGGTGGCGCACCATCCACCATGTCAGCTTTTTCCATGTCCCCTTGAGTTCCAGCACTCTTTCCACTGGCAGCTCCTGGTTCAGGGCTCACGATTGTCACCTGTAGGGGAGGGGAATAATTAGCCATCAGCTGCCAGAGCCTGCTGATTCCTTCTGTGCACCAAACCCCTTAATCTCTCCCAGGTACTCCCTCCTTTCCTTCTCCATTGCACTGACCTGCTCACACTGCCCATAGAGATCCACAAGAGCATGGCAGGGCTGGGGCACATCTGGCACAGCTACCCCTTGGTCCACCCCATTGACGTGGAGATGCAGTCCCCCAGCACTGTCTATCCGCAGTCCCAAGATGGTACCTTCAGGACACGTGTCCAGATTTGGCCCAAACTTCTCACAGATCTGGAAGGAGAGACCAACTGTTTTCCAGACATATGACTCCCACAATCAGTGGCCTTTCCTCTGCTTCTAGTTGCCAATGCCTAGGCTTTGTCTCTATCCTTGCACACTGTCTAGCTTCTACCTCCACTTTAGTTACCTGCCCATTTATCCTCCAATTATAACATTCTTAATGTCAGAGGCACAAGAGGAAGAGGCAGGCCTGAGACCAGGTAATGACATTCACACCCCTTGCCTATCCACTCCCTTCAGATCTACATGTCTACTCCCAGGACCAAGTTCCATGACTCCCTCTGGGCCAGCCCCTCCCTACTCAGAAGCCTGGCCTTCTCTTTGACTCCTCACTCACTTTGAGACCATTGTGGAAAATACCACGGCCCCGCAGCAGCCATGCTGCCCGTTTGAGGGCACAGGCAGAAGCAGGAAAGTTAAGCCTCTCAGGTGGGCAGGTGATGACTCCAAGGACAAGGGAAGATGTCCACTGTCGGTTCAAAAAATCTATCCGCACCTGCAGAAGAAACTCCATTACAATCAGTTTCCTAGGCAGAGATGCCAATTTACCCAGCCAAATCAGCCTCCTCCCCAGCCAGAGTGGGAATACTACAGCTCCCAGAGTGTGGCATGGACTCTTGCCCTTTCTGATGTTTCAACAGATCACACATTTCCTTCCTGTGTGTGTGTGTGCGCGCGCGCACGCATGTGCGTGGTAGAACACAGGGTACTGCACATGTGAGACAAGCACTGTTTGACTGAGCTACAGCTTCATCCTCTCCCACTTCGTTTTTTTTTGGCAAAACTGGGGATTGAACTCAGGCCCTTGTGCTTACCAGGGAAACACATTTCACTGAGACATCTCCCTGGCCCTCTTCTCCCACTTTGAACCTTGGTTAACTGTGCTATATCTTCCAGTTTGCAGCAGAAAAGCCCTCTTCAGGAGGGTTGGCATTATCACCCCAAGCAAGAACTGGGAAGTTGGCGAGGCATACCTGGACCAGTAGCTGGGGCACCAGGGGCTGGCTGATAACAACGATGCCCTGATTGTAGCTGGCCACTCGTGTGGCTGTGCGGTTCTCATTGGACAAGAGGATATTCTTCCCGTGGTTCTCCAGGAACTCAAGGACTGTGGGTATTATACCCATTTGATTCTGGCCCTGATGTGGAGAGAGAGTAAGCTGTACCAGGGGCTGATGACAGGCCTGTCCCACCCTGATGAGGTGTACACAAAGCTTAAGTATGAGCCTTTACCAGACCGCTGGAGAACCCAAGAGAACCTGGCACCCGATGGCCACCAACTGCCCATCCATATGGTTAGCAGGCCCTGCTTCAGCCTCTTACTCCCAATCCACGTTCCTCGCTCTCATCATCCTCCTCGCCCTCACTGCCAGTGTCTGAGCTGGGGGAAGGAGGTTGAGTGATTTCTGGCTCCTCCAGCCTCGTGGAACTGACAATGGACACACTGCGTACTGGCCCATATAGATCCAACACAGCCCACACGTTCTAGGGACACAAGACCCAGGCAGTCAGAGATCAGCACACAACCTCCACCAATAACTAACACTCAGAACCCAAGGCAGTTCTTGAGTCTACCTTGGCAATCCCAGTGGCCGCAGGCCCCATATCCTCTCCATCCACAAGGATATGCATTGTGTCATCTGCCCCCCGACGAATGCCAACACGGCTTCCAACCTATGTCGAAATGGGACAAAGACAGATGCTCAGTCCACCTCTCTCTGCTCTTTTAAACCCTCAACCCTGCCCATCATTGCCCTGGAGCCAGCTGTTTTACCCCCAGCCTCTCAAGGTTCCAGCCATAGTTCATCCTCTGGAGCTGCCCATCACGCCTCACTTCACTGCTAGATACCATCCAGGTAGTCTTAGTCCGGAGTTCTGGCAAGGAAGGAGGTAGCCCGGGCCCACCACCTGCTCCAGGCCCCATCTCCCCTGGCACTAATGTGGTCAGCCCCAGCCGGAGGGAACCTGCCCACTTCTCATCCAGCTCTTCCACTTTCACCTGTGAGATAAAATAATATTAGCTGGCCCTGTCTTGTGGGCTAACAACCCCCCACTGCATCCCCACAGCCCACCTCAAAAACTTCCTCAGCCTTGAGCTCCTTAGTGCTGAAAACAAGGCCATGGGCATAGCCAACTGCACGTACTGCCCTAGTGCCATCCTCTTCCAGAGTGACATTCTTGCCACAAGTACTGTGGAATCGGTGAGCCACGCCAGCCACTGTGGACAGATGGTCAGAGAAAGGTAGGATTAGGACAAGAAGTTTCAGATGGGATGTACAGCAAAACTTTGCAATGAAATAGAAATGGACACTAAAGTACCACATGTCTTTACTCCGCAACACCTCCTAAAATCTCATCACAGCACAACTCATTTCCAAACCTGGGATGCCTAACACGTGCTATGCTGGTTCCTGGGTGGCAGGAAAGCATCCAGACTGTGTCCCAGGTGTAACCTCCCTTTCTGAGTGCTTGCTGAGGGGAGCCTGTCCCCTCCTATAAGCAGCAGCATCTTTGAATAGAATCCCTTAAGCCCACAGCAGGCACCTGGGGAATGCAAGGGGAAGGATTTCTCAGTGGCTGTGTTGCTGGTCGCCAGGCTGTTATCCATGGGGCCAGTGGCATTGGTGATGGACACTTGGACACATTGACCGTAGAGATCCACTACAGCATACACGTCTGCATAGAAAAGGAAGGGGTCAGAAGCCAAAGAGCCAGGTACTCTGAGCTGAGGATGCCTGGCCAGAAGCCACAGAGCAGTCACCTTTACCCGGAGGCAAGCCTGAGCAGGCAGCGCCTTGGTCCTGGCCATTGATGAAGTAGTGCAGGTCGCCCTTGGCAGTTCGCATCATGCCAATGCGTGCACCTGTGCCCAGTGCATCCAGGTCACACCCATAGTTGTTGCGCATTGTGTTGCCATCTTGCATGATGGCTGTACCACTGAGGAGACAAAAGAAGGGGTGAGTTTGCCTCCCAGTTTCAATTCCACACTGGCCCATGTTCAGTCTCTGCCTGTCTGAACCCTCCAGTGTCCTGGACACAGGGAAGGTGTGTTGATCTGGGTCTGAGGTCCCATCCTGTCTCCTTTATGACTGGCACCTGGCCAGAGAAGAGCAGAAATTCCTCTGAGAGAAGATGAAACCCCTACAGGCAGAGTAGAACCACCCCGGATTGAATAGAAGGCAGCAAGATCCCCTAGATCTGCCACTGCCTGGGGCCACCACAGGCCTAAACCCTGATATCTCAGCCAACCACACCAACCCCACCAGCTGGTCCTGACCTCAGCATCCATGTATCATAGTCAATGTCTGTCATGGTGTTGGGGAACTCCAGGTCTTCAGGCCGAATGGCAGTCACTCCTAGGAGGAAGCAGAGGGACTTAAGAGCCCCCCTGGCCAGGCCACAGGCATCCAGCACACAACCCACACAGCTGCCACCTCACCAGCCTCAATGGAGCCTGACCAGCGGTCTACCATCTTCTGAATGACAATTTCAAATAGCTCTCCATCTCGCAGAGCCCTGCCAAGAGAATAGTGGTCACTGAGGCTCTACTTGGGTGGGCAGTAAGACAGCAAACACATGAAAGTCCAGAGACTGACCGGTTAGATATGACAATGGCATCATTGAACTCGCTACGGCAGTTGTGGCGGAGTGCAGTGCGGCCCCCGTTAGTGATGACTGCATTACTGCCATGCAGCTGGTGGAATCGCAGGTCAGAGCCTCCTGCCCCTGAGGATGGGGAGCTTGGAGATACCTGGTTGTTCCCCTCAGAGAGTGGTTCAGGAACTGGGGGCACCTCTACAAAAGTGGACAGCACCCACTAGAATTAGGTCTCTGGGTATCTCTCTAGCCTTCCAAGGCCACTCTAACCCCCTGCCCCAACAGACCCTGGCCTCACCCACGTCGTCCACAATGGTGGCCTGGGCCGCCTGGCCATAGAGATCAACGACAGCATAGACACCCGGGGGCACATTCCAGGCAGCAGGGCCCTGAGTCATTCCATTGACAAAGAAGTGAAGAGTCCCGTCCTCCCGCCGCACCACGCCCACCGTGTCCCCTGCCTTGGAAGAAGGGGGGCTGGAGTGAGGAGTCAGGCAGAGTTCCTGCCTGGGATGGTCCTACATTCACCCCTCCTTGCCAGCTCCCTGACTGCTGCACTCAGGCACTGCACCCTCTCTCCCACCTTGAGGCGATCCAGGTTGTGCCCATATTCATCTAAGATGGTAGTTCCATTGTGCATCACACCATTCCCAGTCATCATCCAGGTCCCTAAAGGGACAAGGAGAAACATGAAGTGAAAGGAAAGCAGAAGTAGTCTTTATATGTTATGTATATAACCCATGCTGACAGCCTGCCCTGTCTTTCCTGAGATTCGGCTTTCTTCTCAGTGAGGCAAGAAAACTAGTTCTCAAGGCTGCCTGACTCAACCCTCATGGCCTCCTTAACCACTGGACAGATCATGACAATTGTGATAAGTAGGAAAGGGACTGAAGAACAAGGACGAGGGCTGCAGGGATAGCTTCTGCTCCAGGACCCTAACCCAGCCCTGCCCTTGGGAGCTCACCAGAGCGCAAGTTGGTCATGGTGGAGGGCAACTGGAGGTAGGCAGGGTTGTGGGTAGTGACTCCAATCTCAATGGAGCCAGCCCATTTGTCCACCATCTTGTCAATGCGCACCTGGAATACTTCTCCGTCCCGCAGTGCTCTGCTGCTCAGCACCACACCATGATTGAAGTCATCAGTGGCACTGAGAACATAGCAAGTGGAGACTTAGATCCCAACACACACTCAAAGTGTGCTGAGGTTCAGTCTAGCAACACCTGACCATCACCCGTTGCCCCAAGCCAACCAATCAGACCTTACACTTCCAGAAGTTTCTGAACTTTTTGCGCAGGACTCCCTAGACCAGACTCCCTCTACCTCCCTTGTCTCCACCCTTCAATCCCATTACAGCCCCTTCTGCAGCTTCTCTCCACCCCATGGGCCATACTGGGGCCTCAAGGCAGTGCGTCCCTCGTGGGTAATGGCTGCCTTCTGCCCACAGTTGGGGTGAAAGAGCAGGCGTTCAGGTTCTGCTTGGGCAGCAGGAGCAGCACGGCGGAGAGCACCCTCAGGAGACAGTGCCCGCAGAATGGCATTATTCCGGCGAAGACGGTCACTGTGATTGTTGTTGTGGACAATGGTCACCTTTACAGCCATTCCATACAAGTCCACTACACCATACACCACTGGAGGTGTCAATGGAGTAGCCACACCTGTGAGGGAGGAAAATGAGGTGAGCCATCAAAAAGGAAAGCAAGCACCAGAGAGAATGGAGGATACATTCTAGATACTATTGAGAGTCCCAGGACGATAGCCTTCTCTGAATGTTCCCTTACCTTGATCAATGCCATTAATGAAAAAGTGTAGGGCAGAGTTGGACTTCCTTGTGAGACCAATATGGTCACCCTCCTAGGGACACCAGAAAAGTAGTTCAGTACAGAATCTAGCCTAATCAGGCTTCATAGCAGCCCCTGTCCCATTCCCCCGAGGATCTACTCCCAAAGGTATTCATGCAAGTCTGAGACCAGGGGCTGGCAAGATAGCTCAGCAGTCTAAAGCGCCTGCTTAGGCAAGCTCTCAGGGACCGCGGTTCGATCCCCAGCACCACATGCCATGTCAGCCCCTCCCCCCAGGGCAGGCTGAGCTGACCCCCCCCCCGCAAAAAAAGAATCCATGATGTGTAGTGAGACACTGTAATAAATAAATAAATTTTTAAAAAACCTATTAAAAAAAGTCTGAGACCAGCCCAAATGATGGGCAAATCATGTTCCCAGTCCCTGTTTTCTAGATATAAGAATTCCTGCATTTCCTAAATGTTCAATGTAAGTTAGTGAATAAGTTATATCATCATATAAGCATCAATTTCCTTACCTCTATGTAATTGCTATAGAGATTACATGGCATGTATGAAGCTATAGGTTCAAACCTAAGCACTAGAAGGAAAAAAAAATAAAAGTACTACTAATAGGCTCATTGACAGGCCTGTTCAGGAACCATGCCTTCTCAGAAAGAACCTAATGCAGCCGGGCCTAGTGGCGCATACCTGTAATCCCAACACTCAGAAGGCTGAGGCAGGAGGATTGTTGTGAGTTCGAGACCAGCCTGAGCTACAAAGTGAGCTTAAGGCCAGCCTGAGCTACATAGTGAGACCCTGTCTCAAAAATACAAAAAAAAGAAAAAAGAAAGAACCTCATGCAAAGACAAAAGATCTTGCATTAGATCAAAGACCAGTGCATGGCACCCAGGCAGAGACACAGTACCCAGGACTCTTCTGGAACTGCCCCACCTGTAGCTCATCCAGACTGAATTCACAATATTCCCGGCGGGTGCCCTTGCCATTGGTCAGGATCCCACAGCCACTCATCATGATGGTGCCTGGACAAAGGTAGACACATGCTTTGGGATATGGTCCTCCTTCCCTTCAGCAACCCCGGGCTCGTGTCCTTACCCCTGCCTGGGGCAGGTACCTGACTGGAGGTTGGTCATGGTGGCTGGGTATTCCAAGTTGTTAGGGTTGTGGGTAGTGACACCAATCTCGATGGAGCCTGACCACTTATCTACGAGCTTGTCAATGCGGATCTGGGGTTGAATGATAGCCAGTAAATGAACAGGGAACTTAAGGGCAGAGAAGAGACCCTCATTAAGCCTTTCTTCCCCTGACCCCAGCCTCCTATCATCCATCAAGGACTGAGCCTCAACTTTAGCTCCCAGAGGGGTAGCCAATCAGACCTCAGTGTCTTGCATACCTCAAACATCTCATTGTCCCGAAGCGGGCGATTGGTCATGACAACTCCATTGTTGAATTCATCCAGAGGCCTCCGGCGCTCAGCTGTCTTATTATTGTTGCTAAGTTTGATAAGAGTCCCACACTTCTCATGAAAGAGCAGAGCATCATTGGAAGTAAGGATGGGCGAAGTGGCAGTACCGCTAGATCCCAGCCCATCCACTGCTGGTGGAGAGCTCAGGTTCACATTCAAGAGCCCCCCATTGTATGCAGACAGGATGGCATTGCTCACCACCTCAGAGAGCTCCATGCTGGCAAAGTCTGTATCAGAACAAAGAAAGGAAACCAAGGTGAGGCGCTCTCTTCCTATCCCTCTCAAGGTCCCTCCCTAGCCCACTTCACTGCCCAGGCCACTACCCAAAGACTTCCCCAAAGCCCTCACCCTTATGTGAGGGAAATGCCTCTGACTGGGCCTGCACTGAGGATACTATTAAGGCTGAGTCCCCGTAGGACAGCATTCTACCCTGCTTCAGTCACAGCCAGAACTATTCCATTAGCCCATTTTCCCTGGCAACAGGCTCAGGGGTCTGAATGACCCTACCTGCCCAACCTAGATCTTCACTTCTGCCGTTCTGCAGCTGCCCTCCCTGCCCCATTCCTCCACCTTAGCTATGTTCTCACCTTCATCTCCAGAGGTACCCTGTTCAGCCAAGGCAGAATCTTCAGGGGGTGCTGAGGGCTCGAGGGGAGTTGAGGGGATGGGAGCAGGAGGACTGAAGCCTGGCTCTGGGGGGAGCACAGTGATCTGGGTGCACTTGCCATAGAGGTCCACAACAGCCCAGACACGAGCAGGCAGGCCTGTAGCAGCCACACCACAATCGCGCCCATTCACCCATAGCCGAAGCTCCCCAGCAGCTGTTCTCTCCACACCCACTCGGTCCCCTTCACCAAGCTGGTCCAGGTCCTGTCCATACTCCTCAAGCACAGAACGGCCATCCTTCAGCACCGAGCAGCCCGACACTACCCATGAGCCCCCCTTTAGCCCTGTGGCACTGCTTGGGAAGTCCAGAACACTGGGATCCAACGCAGTCACCCCAATTTCAATGGAACCACTCCAGGAGTTGACCTATATTGGGGGTAGTGGACAAAAAGATTCAGGATGGGCCATCATCAGGGCCTCCCACCACCAGGAAACATTCCACACACCACTGTACTCCCTCTCACCTCCTCTTAGGCACTACCTAGAAATGCAGACCCACAAGTCATTTTCTAGACCCCACCTCAGCAATTACTTGGGCCCATTGTCCTCTAACAACTCTGCACTTTATTTAGGTGTACAGTGGTTACCACACTACTCTTTTTTCCACCAAGCAGGTTAAACTCCCTAGTTCCAGCTTCCTATCTCTTCCAATCTTCCACATTTTCTGTGGCTCTTCAACCAGCTCAATGCACATATTATGTCCACACTGCTTTCTATGTCCACATTGCTTTCTCTAGTTTGTCACTCTTCCCCCAGCCCAAGGTTTTGACTCCACCCAAATTTACTTTGCTCCCAAATTCCTTCCCTGTGAGCCAATTCATACAGACACCTGTCTTTCCTTGAGTATTTCAGCTCATTCATCTTTTTGGCTCTACCTGAAAGTATCCTTCAAAGGTTTGTTCCTTCCTCAGTATCTCTCCCTATTTCTTAACACATCTGACATCACCTCTATCCCCCCAAAATTGTGTCGGGGGGCCCATTCCGCAGCTGTTCTGGTGGGTGGGCCCCCATGTCCTTTTCTTGCTTCAGTCTTTAGGACACTCAGGCTCTCTCTGACTTCTTCGGATTGAATGTTTCTGAATCCTTTTCTTTTTGTCCATGCCTTCGTGCCCTACAGTCTGTCGGTTCCCTTTCAGAACCTGGTGATGTGAGATTTCTTGAGGCCCTACATTTCCCTCTGGTTCCCTCCCACAACCCTCCACATTTCAGTTCCGCTGGCCCAGCTCTGCACCTTGCGATCGATGCGGACAGTGAAGACGCGTCCATCGCGCAAGGGTTCCCGGCTCAACACCAGCCCATGGTTAAACTCCTGGCCTGGCTGCTGCCGCCGTGCTGTACGCCCACAGGCCGACAGGCTCACCAAACGCCCAGTGCGCGGGTGCAGCTCCCCAACGCTGCCAAGACCCCCGTTGGACCCCGGTCCTGGGCCGCTGCCGCCAGGGCCCCCACCCCCGCCTGGCCCTGGCCCGGGGCCTCCCCCGGACCCCCCACTCCCACCCGACCCCGCCGCCATCGCCACTGACACCGGGGCCGCGCGACAGCCGCGCTTGGCGGCACCGCGGCAACCGCGGACAGACACCCTGAGGGAATACGACCGGGGGCTGGGGCCAGATATGCTTTACGGCAGTGCCGGGCAATGAAGCATCCCGGGCTAGGGAACTACAGATTACCACTGTGGGAACGGAAGGACGACGGGGTCGGGAAGGCTAGCTTTACGGCAAGACTAGGTGGGGGCGTGGTTCCGAGAGGGAAGAGTAGAGCAAGCTTTTGCGACAGAGGAAGGAAAGCCTGCCGCAGGCATCTTTACGACGGACGGGTGCAAGTGCCCATACACGCTTTGCGACAGACACCTGCGATCCCGCTGCCAACGGGGAAGCGACACCTTAAAAGTATTCACTTTACAAAAGCAGGGCGTCTTCATGTCACACGCTTTACAACGGTAGTAAGTGGGGAGTCTAGAAGGTGTAGAGAGCTTTGTAAATGAGCTTCTCTCCCACAACGCTGAGACCGGAAATGTAATATTCTTGTTTTGCTTCACAGCTGTCATAAAACATAGAAAGCCAATTTGCGCGAGAGAGGAAGATTAGGAATTCAAATCAAACCCACTTTTTTTTTTTGTCTTTTTTGAGACAGGGTCTCGCTATGCAGTTCAGGCTGGCTTTAAGCTCACTTTGTAGCTCAGGCTGGTCTCGAACTCACAACAATCCTCCTGCCTCAGCCTCCCGAGTGCTGGGATTACAAGCATGTGCCACCACGCCCGGCTAAACCCACTTTAGATGACAGTTCAACCAAACTCTTTAGACTTTAAAACCACAGATGAGAGCCAGGCGTGAACACTCCTGTAATCCCGATTTAGGAAGCTGAGACAGCAAGATCTCCCCGAGTTCGATGTCAACCTGGACTACACGAA
>PVKA01043041.1:0-17020 GCA_004027165.1 Ctenomys sociabilis | reverse complement strand
AATCTGTACAGAAAATATTTCACTAAATATGTGCATCTCAAATGTATGAGAGCATATTACTAAAAAACTAATTTGCATTTCAGTTGATATTATATGTTATAAAGATATAGCATTAAAGATAAGAATTGAATCCATTTCAAAATAAGGAAAACAACTTAAAATTTGGCTTTCATAAGAGCGAATGAATGAATGCCTAAAGTAGCAGTGATTGGATTTCATGATGTTTTGCCCATATAATACATAAACTCATATTGGACGTACATGCAAATAATCCTAAAACTTTATTATAAAATGCAAATATCTTTCTAGAGAATTCCTTAAGTATAAAAATTTTTTGTGTTTTTGTGAACCTCAGAATCCGTGCTCATATAACTGGTATTGAAAAGCATGTAACACGTGGAATAATAGCTAAGAACTGAAATACATATTTTAAAAATCTTTATATCATGTTGTATTTTTGATGCACAATGAGTAAACTCAGCGTTGAGAGTTGGTACATACACATATCACACCGAATCCTCTTTTCTTCGCCTTTTCCTTGCCTGTACTCCCAACCCTAAATTCTTTTCCATATGCAAATTTCTACTTCCCTGTTCTCATTGTTCATTATTTATTCTATTTTTCCTTATACTTTGAATTTCTCACATGAGAGATACTATGTGTTAGTTGACTCCTTGCATCTGATTTATTTCACTTACGATAGTACTACGATCCCAGGCATTCCTTTCCCTATAAATGACTCAAACTTACCCTTCTTATACCTGAGTAGTACTATTCCTGAGTATTACTTCTTTACTCATTCCTCTGTTAGTGTCCATGTAGACTGCATTCAAGATTTATTGACTGTGAGTTATGGTGCTATGTACTCAAGTAAGCATGTATCACTGTAGTGAGACGTCTTTAACTTTTGGGAAGATATTCAGAAGGGTTACAGCTGGGACAAATAAAGTTGCTATTTTTAGTTTTGGGAGGACTTTTCACATTGATGTCCATAGTCGTTGTATTAGTTTATATTCCCAATGAATAAGTAGATGAGTTTCTTTACCCAGCATCCTCTCCAGCATATATCATTTCTGAATTCCTATTGATATCCATTGGTGATGGAGTATGATAAAAGCACAATGCTGTTTTTATTTGCATTTTGTTCTGTCCATCTCTTCTCCTCTGCTCTTCTCTCCCCTCCTCTGCTCTCCTCTCCTGTCCTTTCTCCCTCTCTCTCTCTCTCTCTCTCTCTCTCTCTCTCTCTCTCTCTCTCTCTCTCTCTCTCTCTCTCTCTCTCTCTCTCTCTCTCTCTCTCTCTCTCTCTAGCAGTACTGGGAATCAAACTCAAGACCTTGCTCTGCCGAGCTATTTCCAAGCCCGGATACTCATTTCTCCCAGATCAAAGATGCTTAATATTTTTTCATGTATGAAGGGGCTATTTGTTGCTTCTTCTGAGAAGAAGACCTTGCTCTGCTTATTTTTTTCCTTTGATTGCCAATTAGCTATTAAAACCTTTAATTTTGGGGTTCTATATTTTTGGAGATCTTTGTATGTTCCAGATGTTAGCCTGTGTTTTTAAAGAGTAGTTGGAAAGACTTTGTCCCATTCAATACTGCCCAGTTATTTCTTTTTCTGTGCAAATCTTTTAAACTTGGCTCATACCTTTGTTGAGTCTTGGTATTATCTCCTATGCAATTGGGGTTCTTTTCAGAAAATCCTTCCCCACATCTCTGTCCTCAAGAGTTTTAACCTATATTACCATCCAGCAGATAAGGTGATTCTGTTCTCGTATGGAGGTCTTTGATTCATCCTGATTTAATTTTAGTACAATGCAAGACATAAAGGTTTTAATTCAGTCTTATGTTTGTGGACATGAACTTTTACAAGCAGCTTTGTGAAACAAACCGTCTTTTCTCCAATATATTCCTTAAAGCCATATGTCAAAGACCCAATGCCTGCACATGCTATGTTGTAGGTTGTTCCTGCATTCTTGTCTTTTTTTTTTTTTTTTTTTTTTTTTTGAAGAACTGGGGATTGAACTCAGGCTCTTGCACTGGCCAGGGAAGTACTTATTCCACTGAGCCATCTCCCTGGCTCCTATTTCTGCATTCTTTGTTTGTTCCACTAATCGTCATGTCTGACTTGGTGTTAGTGCCAGGCAGTCTTCACTATTGCTGATTTGTATTATATCTTGAAATCCATTGCCATGGTTCCTGCTTTCTTGTTATTGCCCAGGTCTGAGTTTGTTAATATGGATCTCTTCTTGTTCTGTATAAATTTTAGGATTGGTTTAATAGTTCTGTGAAGAATGCTACTGCTATTTTAACTGGGATTGAATTGATGCTACAGTTTTGGTAACACAGTCATTCCACCTATCCAGAAATAGGCAGTAATTTTCCACTTTCTGATATCCTCCTAGATCTCTCTTTTAAGAATACTATAGTCTTATTATAGAGATCTTCTCCTTCCTTTTGATGTTATTAATTATTTAGTTTTTATGAATGGGATTATTTTTCCAAAATCATTCCAATGTGTTTATTGTCAAGGTACAGGATTGTCATTTATTTTGGCCTGTTTGTTTTGCATCCTTTCATTTTGCTGAGTCTATCAGTTGTGGCAGTCTTCTTGTAGTGTTTTGTGGGTCTTCTATGTAAAAGAGTATGTCATCTACAAATAAAGGTAGTTTGACTTGTTTTCTGGTGTGTACATCCCTCTCATTTCTCTCTTTTGCTTGATGGTTTAAGCTGAGATTTTTGAACATTATATTGAACAGGAGTAAAGAACTGTCTTATTTCAGAATTTAGAGAAAACACACTCAATTTGTCCCCATTGTTATGATCATGGCAGTGGCAAAGGTTTCTTATAAACGGCCTTGAGGTAAGGTCTTCTACACCTGTTTCATTAGGGTATTTTTATATGAATGGAAGTTGATTTTTGTCAAGGCCTTTTGCTGAAGCTATTGCAGAAATAAAGTGACTTTTGACTTTTATTTTTGCAATTGATTGCATTTGTATAATTGCAGATGTTGAGCCAGACTTACATCTCTGGAATGAAGCGTGGTCATGTTGTATGATCCCTTAAACTTCTGTTGCATTATTTGTATTTTTTTTGAAGACTTTTGCTTCTATATTCATTAAGGAGCTTTGTTTGTTTTTGTAGAAAACAAAAAGACTTGCAGCTTTGTTTGTTTTGTTTGTTTGTTTCTTTTTGTAAATCAGAAGTCTTGTCTGGCTTGTTATCTGGGTATTCCTACCTTCAGAGAATGAGTTTGGCAGTGTTTCTTGCTCTTCACTTTCAATACTAATAATGTTTGCAATGACAAATGAGATGCTGCATCTCACATGTTTGTCATACCAGTGACTTAGCATCATAGTGCAGAATAATGTGAAAAAAAGTATGAAACAAAGAATCCTTTAATATGAAAATCAAGAGGGCAGTGAAAGGGAAATCTGAAAGAAGTAAGTTTGAAAAAGGAGAAAGATGAGAAAGTACTGCACAGAAAAAGAATTCAACTAAGTAATAAAACAATGCAATCAGATAAAGTAACAAAAAAGCAAACAAGAAAATTGTGGGAGAAAAAGAAGAAAATAAGACAGGTTGAAAAACAAGCAAACAACCCCTCAAATCTAAAGAAACAACAAAGAAGAAATCGCAGTTTTAAAACTGTCTCTATGTGACCGGGTTAGTGGTCTCTCGGGTCTATAGCACTGGAATTCACCAGATGAAGGAAAGGGGATCTCCGTGGGCCCTTCTGTATCTCCACAGCAACTTCTGCATGTAAATGCGGAGCACTGCCCTACCCTTTTTGCTAGGCAGAGTCACTCAACAGAATGGTGCCTGCCTGAGACCTGGAACTACTTCAGCAACCCTTCCTTTCTCTGGGTCCCAGGTCACTGGTTTCTTCATCGATATTTATGGTCCATGAGTTTGTGGCGAACCTGCCGTCCTCCATCCATCTCTCTGTCCTTACATTTAGGGAACAAGTAGCTATTTCACTCTAAGTGTATCCCTGAGAGTGTTGGCAAACAGACCACTGAGACAGGGAGAGGGGTGATGAACAGTCCTTTGGGCTTAATCCAAACACTTCTAGACTCTGTCCCTTCAGAAAACCTCACTGAACCTTTCTGGCTTCTCATCACAGAATGTGAAATGACCATACATTTCTCTGACCAGAGATTGGTACTATCTGACTACCCTGCTGCCATTTTGTGGGTTTTTTTTTTTCGTTTGTTTGTTTGTTTTGTATTTTAAAGAAGGGTCTACAGGGTGTTCAGGGTCTCAGTACTAGATTGGACTCCTACTGATTCACCTGTTTACAGCCTCCCAAGTCCTGGGATTGCAGGTGTGCACCACCACACCCAGTCTCTATTGCCATCTCAGCTTACCTCAGGCGGGGCCAGCAGGGCAGCCCCAGGGATCAAACCTGCTACCCCTGAACCTGTTTGCAGGTGCTTTAATCCCTGAGCTATTTGGGCAGTCCTAACACCTTTTATGTTCCCCATTTTTTTCTATCAAAATTTTACACTAAGTGTCAGGTTAAGTAAAACAGATTTCCAGTGAGCTAGTTTGCAACATGTTATTTAATGATGGTAACTAGTGTGATTTTTTAATTTGCTCACTTTGTGTGACATGTGCTCTGGTATTTTATTATTATTATTATTATTATTATTATTATTATTATTATTTTCAAAAGAGAGTGGAAAGAACTTCCTCAAAGTTCTCCTTACCAGTACTTTATTGGGCCTTTTATAACTGGTATACATCTCAAACTCTGATCTATTAATATCTAGTATTTGAATAATTGAATGTATTTTGGGTCTTATTTATCTAAAAGCATGATAAAGCAAGACTAAAATATGCATTTTGAAGAGTGAGATTTATGAATCATCAACCAGTTGAATAACTTTTTTCCTTATTGGTTATAATTCATGCCTATTTTAAAAAAGAACTGTCATTATCCTAGTTCTGCCATGATTTCTCCTCACCTCTCTTCACCTCTCCTCACAGTCCTTCACTTCCAAGCAGCACATGTGAACCTGACCTGGACATCGCTAAGCCTGGCTGTAGTTGCCGCAGCTTAAAAGTCATTTCTTCCCAAGCAGCATGAGCAAGTGGACTAACTAATGTGGCAGAAGAACAATTTTCAGCTTAAATTTTCTTTACTCTAAATGCTTATTTTGCCTCCTAAGTGAGTGGGAATTATTATGTAGAAAGCCTATCAATAATAGTAAATATATGAAGACCTTTCTTTAATAAAGACACTGAATGTGTATTTGCAACTGGAAGGGATAATTTTCTAGTGCAGTGGTTTGCTCAATTTACTATTTTTGGCAGAGAAACACTGATAGATGATGCACCCATTACCAATGGGTTCCCACAAACCTATGTGGAATGGCATTCAACTCCCTGTATGAACTCACTATTCTCCACTGATTCATAAATGCCCAACCAAGTGCCAGTGTACATATGCTATTGTAGAAATGACTACAAACACTTTATATTGAAATTTATAAAGAGATTTATTGAAGAAAGCAATACTAACAATGTTTTCAATGACAAATGAGATGACATGCGTCTCATATTTATGTCGTACCAGTGAGTTGGGGTTGTAGTCCGGAATAACAGCTCTAGGTAGTATACAAAATTTTAGATCTTTTCAAGCCATTGAAAAATTCATGCACTTACAAAATGGCTATTTTCAAGGTCTTTTAAAATAGAATATACTGGGCTGGCCAAATAGCTCAGTTGATTAAAGTGTCTGGAAGCAGTTTCAGGGGCAGGGGTTCCATCCCTGGGCCTGCCCCATTGGCCCTGCCCCCTGGGTGTACTAACACAGCAGTTGAGACTGGGTGTGGTGGTGCATGCCTGTAATCCCAGCTCTTGGGAGGCTGTAAACAGGTGGATCACTAGGAGTCTGATCTAGTGAGGCCCTGAACAGCCTGCAGACCCTTCCTTAAAATACAATAAATAAATAAAATAGAATATCCTGTTATGAAGTTGATAATATTTCATAATAAGAATAAAGGAGAAAATAAACAAATCTTATACTTTTTTGTGAAACTGGTATAGAAATGAAAGAATATGAGTGATCTAATATGATTTGTTTGTATTGTATTAAGACGGTTGGACATTAAGATGATAGCATGCAGATCTCATCAACTTGCAAGAACTCATGTAAAAGAAGAATAGGGTCAATTTCTAACAAAATGTTCCTTAAAATTTGGATTATTAGAGAAATCATTGCCTTAAAATTGTATTTCAGGCAAAGCCCATCTTTATATAGGTGCTGGCATTAACTAGGCACTATGTTTCACGTTCTTTGACATTTTCCACTGCGTGACGTTTAAAGACCATTTAAAGCAATGTTTTCATTCTGTTTGATACCTAAAACAAATGTAAGCAAAGTCAGCCTGTCTTAACTGCCTTCCTATTGCTGGGACAAAATACACAATGCTTACAGCCTCAAAGAGGAGAGAAGTTTGCTTTGGCTCATGGCTCCAGTCCAAGGACATGTGGCTCCAAGGCAGGAACAGGGTGGCAGAGAGGCATAGTGGAAGAAATGGGTCTCAACCTATGGAAGCTGAAAAACTAACAGAAGAGGAGCCAGGGTCAGGCATATGTCTTCCAGGTGGTGCCCTCTGTGAGCCAGCTCTGGCCAGGCCTTCCCTAATCAGACATACCTCCCCTGTGTCATTTCCAAATGCACAAGACATGTGATAGGCACTTTGGATTGAAAAAAAATTGAACCATAGCATTCTGCCTCTTGCCTACAAACACAATCATGTCCATACCACCATGCACAATGCATTTATCCCATCTCTAAGAGTTGGCAGAATCTTAACAGAGCTCCAGCGTTATTGAAAAAGCTAATCCCAAGTTCTATCTGAGAGTCCAGGAAAATTTAGCACTGAGCACTGTAGAAGTCAAAACAAAAGCTAGACAGTTCTAATATACAATACCTAAGGTAAATATTACTATTCAACAAGAAAGAAACAGGACAATAGAAAGGAACAGGACCAAAGCAAGCCTGCAAACCAGGAGGGCAAACACTAAATCTTTTAGTTTTATAGTCAGAAGCAGAGGCTTGTTTTGACATGTGAATTCAATAGGGCTTAGACAGATCCACTTCTAGGACCTTCTTGTTTTTAGCCTTAACAGTATCTCTCTTGGGGTTGTTCCACTTTCTGCACACAGCAATCTGCAGAAGACAGTCCACATATCTGGCACTTACAGCCTCTTGGACTGTACAATTAGCCTCAATTCCTTAGCCTCACAGACTGTCTTGCTTCTCAGGCTATTCCCTCAAATCTTGGTGGAAGTGTCTAGGACTTCATAACTACCACATTCTGTATGCATGAGTTTGATCCCTGGTACCAGCAGAAAGGAAAAAAGAAAGAAAGAAAGAAAGAAAGAAAGAAAGAAAGAAAGAAAGAAAGAAAGAAAGAAAGAAAGAAAGAAGGAAGGAAGGAAACTTACTGGTACTTGGTATTTATCTCAGCAATACGGAAGTGGCTAGGACAGATGTTGATAGAATACTTGGGTCACCATTATGACTGTATCTAACTATCTGGCTTAGAAGCCTTTGGAACATGTTTTCAGGAGGAGTTCAGAAAAATTTTGAGTAGTGGGCCAGACAAATCCTAAAATGCCTTGATTTGGCTGTTGTCCAATATTGGTCAGAGATCAGAAGACCAGAATGTTGACAGGTGTGTGTACACTGAAGGCCAGGGTTAGGAGAGTCCAGTTGGGAGCACAGGGGCTGCTAGGCCATGTGTGTTTCACTCTAGCAGAATATTTGTCTGAACTTTGTTGAGAGCTAAGATTAATAGTGGAAAATAATTAATAACAATTAATAAAACTTTCATTTGAGAATAGTTAGGTGCAGTCATAATGGTAACCCAAGTATTCTATCACCATCTGTCTTAGCCACTTCCCTATTGCTGGGACAAATACCAAGTACCAGCAACTTTCTTTCCCTTCTTCTCTTTCTTTCTTTCTTTCTTTCTTTCTTTCTTTCTTTCTTTCTTTCTTTCTTTCTTTCTTTCTTTCTTTCTTTCTTTCTTCCTTTCTTCTTTTTGTGGTACCAAGGAACAAACTCAGGACTTTGTACTTGCGAAGCAGGCACCTATTCCCCTGAACTATCTCCCTAGGCCCAGTAGCTTTAAAAAGAAGTTTATTTTGACTCATGGTTTCAGACCACGGTCAAAGTTCCAAAGATGGAACAGGCTAGCAAGGAGGCATTGGCAATGGGCATTTGCTCGATCCATGGAAACCAGGAAGCATCACCATAGTGTCTCCAGGATTCAATCACTTCCACGCCTGAAAGTTTTGATGGACATTTTTTATATATACCATATCAAAGAGAAAAAAAAGAATTCTTCATATCACTCTTTGATGACTTCCCAACTCCTTGAAATTATTGTACAAAATAGTATTATTTTAGAGCAAAAAAATAACCTTCACTTTTCTCTTTAATGGGGCTCATGATCTATTAAGGACTCTGAACACCAAACATCATTTTAGCATTAATGATTAATAAGAGACTGAAGATAACAATTTGGGCCAACGAGGGAATGGGAGGGATGTGGTTTCCTGAGGCAGATCACTTTCGAGTCGTTTTGACTGTGTCGGCCACAGCAATCTGTCTTGCTTAGTTCAAGGAAGCAGCATACACAATCACAAAACTCTTTGCAATACAAAATACAAATAATTCTGTGGCAGATCATCCTAGGGCTGTTCTACCACTGTGTCTGTCCATTAAATTTGAAGTGATGTTGGCAACCCATATGTTGGCAGATTCTAGTTTCTTTTTATAATTTCAATTGGCTAAATAACCTGAATAGTTGTAAAGAATTTGTAACAGAAAACATATGTGGTCTATAGTGCATGAAATATATGGCATCTAGACTTTTATATATATAAAAAGCCTACCATTGTCAGCCCATGCATGGAAAAGTCACTAAATCATTTGGACAACATCAAATCTTCTTTGCACATTTGTGGTCATGTAGTGGAGATGATGATATCACAGAGAAAAATCAAACCCAATACCTATCTGTATGAATCTTATATTTATTTAAAGAATAAAAAAAAGTAAATAGATAAATAAATTGAGTGAATGATGTAGAACATGAATAGTAAATGCTTTGGGGGAAAAATAGAGCAGAGTAGGTGTAGGAATTTGGAAGTGAAGTTGTGTAGATGGAATATTCTGTTGAATGGTTAGAGTGGACTCCCCTGAGAAAGTTACTGGTGCCAATTTGAAAGAATTCACTAGTGAGGCTTACTATATTTAGAGGAAGAGTATGTCAAGCAGATAGCCTATGCAAAGGTCTTGAGATGATATCACATATTTAAGGAAAGAATGAAAAGAAATACTGGGAATTGATTTTATGCATAGCTCACCCATGTTTTGACATTTTTCAGGCATAATTTATCTAGAACATGTCAATTTTGAATTTTGGCACATGTAAATCTATCTTTATGATGTTCAAATCTATGTAAGCTTAATGAGGCACCTTGAGTTTTGACTTGAAGTATTATCACAAGTGCACACACCTTGTCATTTTACTAACATGCTCAGATACTACAGGGGCAGTAGTCTGGTGAGCCATAGTTGAGCATTTTGAGCTGCCTTTAACTATTATATTTATGACAATGCAACATAAAAGAGCTAAATGTATCCATGAAGATGAGCTACTTCTGTATAGCGTAAAAAGAAAAAATTTCCATTAAAGAACAAAGTTACAAATGATTTAAATAATCATGGCTGAATGAGTTTCAGAGACTTGCTGGGCTCTTCAACACTGCCCTGTGCACTACAACAGCTAGTAGCAGCGTGTGGCCACTTTCATTTAAAGTTCAGCAGAATGAAGTCTTGAGCTGTTGAGGTGCAGTAAGCACATTTGCAGTACTCAAAAGCCACGTTTTCAGTGAGAGTTCTGTTGGACAGTGTGGGGTACGGAGCATTTACTTCTAGGCTGTAAGGGTCAGGGAGACGACTCGGTGGCATCCGTGCCTGCCTGCCAAGTGCAGGGTCCCGAGTTCACTCCCCAGTACTGGAAAAGAAAAAAAAAAACCTTGCATCAAAGCTGGCAGGTCTACTAGGATTGCCTTTTTTTCTATTTTGTAGTCTTTAAAAATAATAAAAAAAGAAATGTTGAACATGATTATGCCTTGTAGATATTAACTGAGGAATTGGTGTTGTGAATTAACAAGAAGGAAAATGCTTTTAAAGATACTTATTTCACTTAGGTGAATAACATGTAGGATAATGACATACAGGATAAACTGGTCATCAGATAGTAATGTCACATAAACTGACTGAAGGAAGGTAAAATAAATCAATATTTATTGTGGTAAATGACAAATGAAGCTTAGTAGCATGAAGCTTACCATTAGAATTGGTTTTTCTCTTCTGAATTTCCTAACCCTTTGTATTTTTTTTTCAATAAGCAACTTCAGAATTTTTACATGTTACTTATACCTTACATACACAGGAATAACCATCATTCAAAACTTCTGCCCAGAATACCTATAAAATCCATAGTTTTATAGTTACCTCTTTCACTTCTACTTCTGGACGTGTACTATTAGGTGCTACCAAATTGCAGTGTGATTCCTTTAACTAAGAGAAGATAAATTTTTCTCACCTTGAAGGAGGCCAGCAACAGAATAGGAAGTGTGGACTCTGAATTTATGAAATGTAGACTTAAATGCTTGCTCCTCAGGGATTCAAAAAGCAAGTAGCAGATAAACTTCAAAGTACGAACCCCATAGGTTGCAATAGTCTTTGAAGAAACTTCTGCATAGAATGATGGCTTCACCCTACACACTTCAAAGCTTTTCTGCTCTTGCAAAATTTGAGGTAGATGAAAAATGAGTGAGACAAGTTTTTCATATCTGGGCAGGTAAATGTGAAGATGCTCAGATTTGTGGGTTAGATTCACTGCGACTGGTGACTAATTGAAACAACAATTGCAAAATGAGAGTTGATCAGTTCAAGCTAGAAAGAATCTTTTTTTTTTAAAGAATAAAACTAGTAAAACCGTACTGAAGAGTCATGGTTAAAAATGTCCTTCCCGGATTCATAAACATATATAAAGCAAATGACCACTCTAGGAGGAAAATACTCAAGAATGAGATATTGCTCATGAAGGTATTTGATGCATATGTACAGCTTCGGTATAAGGGCGGTCATGCACAAGGTCACTTCCACTCAGACCCTGCCTGACATATTAAAGACCGTGTTCAGATCCTGAGTGGTGAAACGGTCTCAAAGCACTACTACGAGGGAAATATTTTCTAGTAACCTAGACATTTGTTAAAGTGAAATATGCACCTCAAGACTATAATGTTAGCTCAGTGGACTAAATACCTGCTTTGGCAAGTGCAGGGACCAGGGGTGGATCCCTTGTCCAGCACGCCCTTTGGCCCTGCCCTTGGGGCAGGCATGGTGGGGCATGTCTGTAATGCCAGCGCTGGGGAGGCTGCAAACAGCAGAATCGCTGTGCATCTGAGCTGCATAGTGAGACCCTGTACCAAATACATAAAATGAAAATAGGACTATAATGTTAAATTAAATAAATCAGACATGCAAGCTTAAAGGTTGCATGGCTGCTCTTTTCTGAGAACACAGGATGTAGATAAAGATGAAAGTAAAAGATAATAGAGAGTGGAGAGATAGATCTTTACTCAAATGGAGAGGAGGTCAAGAGAAGCACAGGTGGGGGGAGGGGAGGGAAGGTCATGAAAGAGGACTGGAGCTGCGCCATGCACCTGCTCTCCACGAGTGATGCAAGCATCCGGTACCGCAAGTACACTCAGTAATGACTCAATACTGAAAACAGAAAATAAAAGGACTTAAAAAAATATAAAAGACAAATATGATGAGTAAACTGTTCTGTACATTTAAATGTATATATATTTAAAATTCCACATTCGATGTTATACAAAGAAAAGCACAGAATTAGAAGCACTACAAAGGATACTTTTTGTTTTATTTTACTTTATTTCAGTAGAAACATCAGGAACAAAGCACAAGAAGTGCAGACCTGAAGACTTCCGTGAAGCCGGACTGGAGTCGAGGCTGCTATGCCGTCAGACGCACTTTTCCTCAAGTCTGCATTGCGCACGTGTTAGTGAGTCCAAAGCTTCCCAGACAGCCTGTGGCGCATAAACTGCTAAATTTCTGCAGAAGTTTAAAATGAAAAGCAGAACGCAAATGTCAAACAAAATATCCCAGCTACTGCTTCTTTTTGGTCCTAACCTCATATCTCACCCTTTCTTCACTCTGTGAAACGCTGTTTGAGTGCAAGAAAGTCCTGATATTTTTTCCTGATTTTTTTTTTTCATGAAATGTGTTATATTTGTGCTGTGAGTCTATAATGTTGGGGAAGGAGAGACAGACTGATCTGTGGAAAGAAAAACAAAAACATCCGCACCAAACAGCCTGATGCCTAGGCAGCCTCTTATTTTATAGATTTAACATGAAACTGTTACAAAATGTTTGTGTTGCATGACACAAAGTGGTGGGAAAAAATACGGTCTTAATTCAGGTTGCATAATCATTTTCTGTTAAATGCTTAGAAGTTCTGCTTTCTTCCACCGCACAACAATTACACAGCAGAACATAATTATTTTACAGTCAATTGAGTGCACCAAATGGGCATATTTATGCGACCTGATTTATACTTCATACTAGCAGTGCTACATCGAGTATGGCTCTACCTCCCACCTGCAGTCAATAAAGCTGTCTGAAAGAGTCTGCTCAGCCCCAAGTTCGAGCAGTCCTGTCGAATGCTGGTACCCACTTAGCTTTTTCTATGAACCTCACTGCCAAGAGGAAAGGCAAAGCAAGCAACGTGGTATCTGTGGAGAAGCTCCATAAAAGTTTTATGGCTTTAGTTCATGCCCCGGTTCTTGCTGTGGTGAGCAAGTACATTTTTCATTAGCCTGTCCCACAAAGCAATGATTCCGTCTACATTTAAGTAATGACCTTCTTCTCCCTATAAACTCAGGCTTGTTTTCCTTGTACTTCAATAACCCATAATTATTTATGAAGGTTTGCATAATTACCCAAGGTAATGAAGGAGTTTGGTTATATTATGACCTTCATGAGAACTTCTTTGACCATGCTATTACCAAGTTTGTGAAGATGTGTGTCCTTCACTGAGTTCTCAGGTGGTGTTGCGCCCCTACACATTTATAGTGTTTCCATAGCTTCATTTGTTGGAGGTGATGGATTTTAGTTTGATTGCATTTGACGCAGCCTGTGTAAAACATATAAATCAAATATCTCTTTCAGATGCAAAAAAGCCTTTCACACTGACATTCTGAAAATGTTTCATAAGGCATAGAATTAGTTTTAGTAGTTGAATTTGTTGTTTAACTACATACTGTGTGTACATTTTTCCTGCTAGTCGCTTCATGTTAGCCAGTTTCCTGAGAGAGTAGAATCTTCCTGTTTCACTGAAGCCTGAGAGATGGTAGTACTTCTTCAGAGTTAGGGAGGCTACTGCATGCTGTCCAGTCTGCCTCTAATTCTTTATCTTTACTTTTCTAGCACAGCTAATATGGGGACAAATTGAAGGGCTCCTCTATCTACTTTTGATCTCCAGGTGAAAAAAGACTCTGCACTCCTTTCATGATACCTGTGCACAGCAGTTTGTGCTGATGGCTTCCAAGCACAGTAAGCTAACACATTAGGGTAAACAGATGTTTTCTCTATTAACAGTATCAGCTGTTGGCAGCAGGCCAACAGAGGAATTTCAGCTGGCCTCCTTGTTAATGTGAAAACTAACAAAACTAAACGCTCTCTCTCCAGCTAGTCTTCCATCCCAAAGCTGATATATCTCCCAGCGTATGACTCACACAGCAACAGGAAGGAAGGAGATCATCTCAGAGATTTAATTAATTCCTAGTTGGAATTGCATTTAATTATCAGTTTAAATTATAAAATGTATAGCATCAGAGATGCTGACATCTAAAGGGAATAGCAGTAGGAAATTTAGGAAAAACATACCAGTAAATATTCTTAAACATTGGAATCAGCTGTGGTATCTAATTTAATCTTTATTTAAAGATTCTCAGGTCCTGAGAGACCATGAAACTAGGATTCAGACTGTTTTCTAAACAGCAGAGACAGGAATGAAGGAAACATTTGAGATCATAGGCAGAATCCTGGCCACATTGATCATGTAATGCATTATTTATTTTTAGGATATTTTTCTTTTTTTTTTATATTTTAGGGAAGGGTCTACAGTGTGTTCAGGGTCTCACTACTAGATCAAACTCATAGTGATCCTCCTGTTTACAGCTTCCCAAAAGCTGGGATTACAGGCATGCACCACCATGCCAAGTCTCAATTGCCATCCCAGTGTGCTCTGGGGGCAGGGCCAGCATAGCAGGCCTGAGGATCGAACCCTTGGCCCCTGCGCCTGCTTACAGGCACTTTACTCTACTGAGCTATTTGGCAACCCTCCTTAGGATATTATTTTTCTCAGGTAGAATTCATTTTAGTCATTTTCTTTAGGAAAGTATTGAATTAAAAGTATATTATATATTATATCTATATATCTAATGCTCTTAATTGAATGAATTTAAGTAGAATAAGTTAAAATTTATATTTTTTTACATTTATATTTATATAAAATCTTCAGCCAAGAATCATAAATAATTAATTTATTCCTGGATACATGAATTTTAAATTTTATTTTATTATTTATTTATTTCATTTATTTATTTATTTATTTTGTCCTGAGAATTGAACACAGGACCTTGTGCTGCCAGGAAGCCCCAGGACACATAATATGTATCAACTTTTGTAGAATTTTCTTTTGATAATATATATTATTAAACTCTGTCTAAAAATCTTATTTCTTTTACCAGATTAGCTATACATAACTGGAAATGTAAAGCCCCAAAAGAGTCATCCTTATAAAGAACATCTTAGTAGTATAGCATGGCATTTCTAGTGTGGCCTGATGTAAAACATGTGCCTGAGAAAGTGATCATTTGTTTTTATATGTAGAATATTTGTGTTTATCAGTACTTATATGAAACATAAATGTACCACCTGCCCCAAAATGCACCTCTTCTACATTTATGGGGTTATTTTTACCATTCATTTTCTAAACTAGAATGATTTCGAGAGTGAGAGTGTTTGATTGCATGAAGACAACAAATATAAGCACATACCCTACTGGCCAAGTGGGAATATACAGTTGTGTTACATAGCATTTTATGTAAGACATCACTGGTCTGTGTTATTCTTTAGTGCATAGCAGAATCACTATTCCTTCATATATTTCCTACCTGAAATGGGATTTTAGAGAACCTCAATCTTTATTTCTTCTTTCATAAATAATTTGATTTTAGGGCCCAGAGATATAAAAGTTACTTCCTGCAGGTATTTGGGGATTGGTATCCGAGTTTAGACTAGAAACCACGTGTCTTCGCTTGAGCAGCTAACACAGAGTGCCACAGACTGGCTGCTTCATAGGCAGTGGCAAGTTATTCGTCACAGTTCTCCAGCCTGGAAAGCTGAGGTCAGTGCTCCAGCATGTGCCTGTTCAAATTTGTTCTAGGTTGCAGATTACCAACTTCCCTTTGAATTTTCACATGGTAGAAAAAGATCAAGGGGGCATTCTCTGGGCTCTGTTTTACTAAGGCATTAATTCCATTCAATTGGGATGCACCCTCATGACACAATAACCTCCCAAATTCCTACCTCCTAACACTATTACATTGGAGGTAAAGTTTTCCATATATGAAGGGGGAAGGAAGTCAAGCATTCCATCTACTGTGTCCAGCAATTCTTTTTGTATTTAAAACTACTATAAAACAAATGTGTACTTCTCTGTCTGAGCAAAATGGTATGAAGAGAATCTAACTTCCTGTCACATACATGTAGATATTTATTTTTTGATTGGTGGGCTATATCAAAGAACTATCCAGGATTGGGAGCATGGGCAGTATACTGAGATATGTGATTGACATACTCTAGGCATAGGTTGTCAGTTTTGATTTTGTCACTACTTTAATGCCCTCATATCACTCATTTACATGTATATGTTTTAATTCTCTCTTTCTGAGAGGAAAGTTTAAGAAGCCTTAAATTCATTTTTGTTTGAACTTTTGTCAGAGCAATAGTATAATCTTTGGAAAAGAAGACTTGATAAAGGGGAAAAAGAATGCAGCAAAGATAGACTTCAGTGTTGCCAAATGCCCATCCCAAGTCTGTTGCATGTTAAATCACACAGCTCCTTTACTGGATTAGTGAGTAGGTAGATGGACTTATTGATTAGGACACCAGTGATTATCCACTAAATTATGCATGACTGAGTTTAAGTAGACCAACAGGATACTTTTGGACTGTTTCCCACAAGACAGACTAACATCAACAGTTCATTTTCTGGGATCATGGGGGACTACTTAGGACTTCACAAGTGGATGCTAATTGGTATTTTAAAATTTGTATCCAAAAATAACTTGCAACTAGGAGAGTAGAAAATGGAATATGGAATTATATGAATTCTTTTTAAATATTACTAAAGCCCTGAGAATTCTGCTTGTCTCTCCATTTTTTTACATAATGCTGGAGTAATTGCTAAGTGTGCATGCTATTTAACATGTAATAAAAAAGTAGAATATAGTTAAGTCTTTAAGCGTGCAAATCTAAAGTCAAATTGATGGATTTAAATCCAATGGGCAAAATATAGTAGTTTTGTGAAGTTTGAAAAAGCTTATTTCCACATTGGTAAAAGGTAGTTGTTACTGTTATCTGATTTAGAGAACTATGATGAAAATCAATTAAGATGACAGAAATAGAGTGTATACCTATGATTATATTTTATTGTGCCTTAGCCATACTAGCTTTGCTGTTATGTCTTACTGAATTATATTGTCTTCAGCAATAGATTTTGTAGAAATATTATAGACTTGCTTATTCAACTTCTACTAGTTTGCTTTGTAGCACGGATTTCTTTCAAATGAGTAAAAATATTAAGACTACGTTTCTTAAATATTAATACCTGTA
>PVKA01043040.1:0-17013 GCA_004027165.1 Ctenomys sociabilis | reverse complement strand
TCTGCATCAATTGAGATGATCATGTGGTTTTTAGATTTCAGTCTATTAATACAGTGTATTACATTTATAGATTTCCAAATATTAACCATCCTTGCATCCCTGGGACGAATCCTACCTGGTCAGGATGATCTTCTTGATAATTTGCTGTATTCTATTTGCCAGGATTCTGTTGAGTATTTTGGAATCTATGTTCATGAGGGAGATTGGCCTATAGTTCTCCTTTTTGGTTGTATCTTTCCCTGGTTTTGGAATCAGTATAATACTTGCCTCCAGAAATGATTTTGGGAGGACTGCTTCCTTTTCAACTTCATTGAAGAATTTGAGGAGTGTAGGGAGTATGTCTTCCATAAATTTCTTGTTTAATTCAGCTGTGAATCCATCAGGACCTGGTCTTTTCTTTGTTGGTAGGCTTTTTATTATGTTTCGTATTTCGTTGGCTGTTATTGGCTTATTGAGAGTTGTTATGTCTTCTTGATTCAGTTTTGGTAATGTGTACCTTTTGTGTAATCTGTCCATTTCTTCTGTGTCTTCTATTCTGTGAGCAGAAAGATTCTTGAAGTAACTATTGATGATCTTCTGAATTTCCACTGTGTCTGCGGTGATTTCACCCTTTTCATTCCTTATTGCATGTACTTGAATTTTCTCTTGCCTCTTTTTGATGAGGTTGGCTACAGCTTATCAACTTTATTTAGTTTTTCAAAGAACCAACTTTTTGATTTATGGATTCTTTGAACTGTTTTCTTCATCTCAAATGAATTAATTTCTGCTCTAATGTTTATGATTTCTTCCCATCTTTGCACCCTGGGTTTCATTTGCTCTTCTTTTTTCTGAATATCAGAGGTGTAACATTAGGGTGTTTATTTGTTCCCCTTCTGTTTTCCTAATGTGTGAGTTCATAGCTATGATTTTCCCTCCAAGAACTGCTTTCATTGCATCCCATAAATTCCAGTAAGTTGTGCTTGAGTTTTCATTGAATTGTAGATATGGTTGAATTTCTTCTGCAACCCATTGATTTCTGAGTAGGGTGTTGTTTAGTTTCCATGAATTTAGCGCTTTTTTCTGGTTTCCTTTGTCATTTATTTCCAGTTTCATTGCACTGTGGTCAGATAATATGCATGGAATAATTTCTGTTTTCTTGCATGTACTTAGGCATGACCTCTGCACTAGTATGTGGTCTATTTTGGAAAATGACCCGGGTGCAGCTGAAAAATGTGTATTCAGCTATGGTTGGGTGGAACACTCTGTATGTCCACCAGGTCCATTTTTTCCAAGCTCTTGTTCAGTTCAGCTACTCCTTGCTAATTTGTTTGTCTGGTTGATCTAACTTTTTGAGATAAGGGGTGTTAAAGTCTCCTGATAAGATTGTGTTCTTAGACATTGTTTTTCATGTCTGTTAGGATTTGTCTTACATAGTTGGGTGCTCCCGCGTTTAGTGGATAGATATTGATGAGTGTTACCTCTTCCTTGTGAATTTTTCCCCTGACCAATATATAGTGGCCTTCTTTGTGTTGTTTGATCATTCTTGGTTTGAAGTTGAGACTGTCTGATAACAGAATTGCTACTCCTGCTTTTTTCTGAGATGCTGGGGCATGTAGTATTGTTTTCCATCCCTTGACTTTGAGCCTATGAATATCCTTTTGAGTTAAGTGTGTTTCTTGTGTACAGCATATTGTTGGATTTTTTTCCCCCCTAATCCACTGTGCCAGTCTATTTCTCTTAACTGGAGAATTGAGTCTGCTTACATTGATGGTTATAATTGAAATGTCCTGATATTTAGCTGGTGTTGTTTACTCCTTTGTATCCTGTGTTTGTCCTGTTTAGTGGGTTCCTTCCATTCTCATTTATGGAGTTCTGGTCATTGTGGTCTCTCTCTAGAACATCGTTCAGCCCATGAAGGGATGGCCTTGTCATCATGAAATTCTTTAGTTGTTCTTTGTCGTGGAAGTGTTTCACTTCTCCATCAAACTTGAAAGAGAGTTTTGCAGGACATAATCGAATTTGTTTTTGTGTTGGACTTGAAGAACTCTGCTCCATGCTGTCCTTGCCTTCGTTGTTTGTGTAGAGAAGTCGGCTGTAATTCTGATGGGTTTTCCTTTGAATATGAGCTCCTTCTTCTCTCTAGCAGCTTTCAGTATATTATTTTTGTGTTGGATTTCCGGGATCTTAACTATTATATGTCTTGGTGTGTTTTTACTTGGGTTGAAGTTATTTGGTGTTCTGTATGCTTCGGTGACCTGAATGTTGGATTGTTTCCTCATATTTGGGAAGTTTTCTGTGATTACTTCTCCCCAAATTCTTTTTATGTCATTTGTATTGACTCTTTCATTCTCATTGATACCAATTCTTCTCACATTGTTCATCCTGGCATCATCTTGGAAGTGATGGATTATTTTTTCCTGCATTCTCATTCTTTTTTCAGAGTTCCTTTCTCACCTTTTCACTAGCCGCACTGGCATCTTCAAGATCTGAAACTGTGTCTTCGCTTTGACTTAAAGGGTTTTGTAGACTTGTGATTGACATTTTTAGTTCTTCTATATCTCTTTGACTCTGTTTCTTGCATTTTATTTCTTTTTTGTATTGCTCATTCAAGGAATCCAACATATTTCTGATCTCCTCTATTTTTTTATCCATGTCTTCTTTAGAGGTAGTTATTTCTTTTTCTGCAGTGCTTTTTCCAAGTTGGGTTTCATCTGTATATTTCCAGAATTGTTTCTTTATTTCAGATGCTATGATTTCAAAGCATTCTTTTTTTTTCAAAGAATTCTTTTTTTGATTTCAGAAATTATTTCTACTTTGAGTTCCTTATGACCATTCTGCTGTTGTATCTTTGTTTAAGATGCTGTTAAATTCATACATTTCAGCTGGAATAGTGCTGTCTGCACTTGTTCTGGTTGAGCATTTTTTTTTTCACCCCATGTTTCTGGAATTGATTCTTTATTTCACATACCATGTATTCAGATATTTCTTGTTTAATTTGGGGAATTACTTCTCCTTTTATTTCCTCTATGCCTTTCTGCTGTTGTTCCTGAGGTGCTGTATCTGTTAATTCATTCATTTCAGCTGAGCTAGTGTCCTCTGCCCTTACTGGTGGACTCGAGGTCTAGGATTGTGTTTTTCCCCTTGTCTTTGTCATTTTGTATTGCATTGACCTTTGACCTTTGGTGTAGAGCTTTGGTGCAGCTATAACCTTGTTATGAGATTCGGGTGCTAGTCTATTAAGTTTGAGATTATCCAGGTATGCTTGTCCTGGATCTAGCTGTTGTGTCCAGTTCCTTTTTGCGGTAGCTTCTGTGGTTCCCCTCTGTTGGATCCCTGTTCAGGTGCACATGAACCGAACTGGGATGCAGAGTAAGTAAGGAAAATTCCCAATGTCTTGTCTGGCTGTGGGGTGAGGATCCAGAAAATTGCTGGAGTCAGCCCTCCTCTGTCAGGCAGGTCGCTGGCCAGGTAGGCGGGCCTGGGCTTTCATGGGTTTGTTGAGCTCCCAAAAGGATAGCGGATGATCTTATTCTCCTGGAAGGCTATACTTGGTCAGCCAGCCTGTGATGGGTCCGGTTTTCAAGGCCAGAACCTGAGAAGGCTGGGAAATGTTCCTCTGGACCAGCGAGCCTGGAAGCCCTCACTCACAGGCTGGGTTGCGCTGGGTTTCGGCCATGGGATGGGACCGAGGATCGCTGAGAAATGTCCCTCCGGCGCGGTGGGCCTGGAGCTCTCACTCCAGGCTGACCTGCGCTTGGTCTGGGGCTGTGTGTGTGTGTGGGGGGGGTGACAAGGAATCGCTGGGAAATGTCTCTCCGGCAAGGCGGGCCTGGAGTTCTATACTCACTGAAATTTGATACCCAGGGAGTTGGGGAAATTCCCACTCCCTCAACGGGCTTTAGGGCAGGGGATCTGGGGAGGTGCTGTTGACTGAGTCCGGAGGTTTCAGGCCGGTCACTGGCTTGGAGGGCTTAGGGCCGGGATCCGGGTAGGCCCGTGGGAAGAAGCCAAAGGCTCTCCCTCAGACTCACCACACACTTACTGATCTGGGAAGCCTGGTGTGTCCTGCAAATTCCCACTCACTGGAAGAGCTTGGGGAAGGACCCAGGAGGCCGCTGGAGTCAGCTGCTGTCTGGAGCGGGTCTCTCAGGCTGGGCCATGGTGTGGGCGGGATCGAGGAGGATGCTGGAGTCAGCCGCTGTCTCAAGCCATGGGTCTTTCTGTCTCGGGCTGGTCTCTGGGGCTGGGCGGGCGTGGGCGGGATCAGCAGGATCACGGAGTCAGCCGCGCTGTCTCAGGCCTGTCTCTGGGCCCAAAGTTCTGTCAGTCTTAATAACAGTACCCTAATGTGATATAATTTATTTAATTATTTTGATATTATCAGAAAATATGACTCTGAATTATATTTGCATCTATTTCAAGATATTTAAACACTGAAAAAGAACTCTTACTTATAGAGTGATCATTTCAGCCTTTCTTTACACCTGGAGGAGCTCTCTGTGAAATGTCTGGCAGCTGGAAATGTCAGCCGGTGTATCTAGAGTTGACCTGGTCATTCTTAAAAAGCATTCTTCCTGGAGGAAAATGTTAAAACTAATACACTATATTAATAGACTGAAATCTAAAAACCACATGATCATCTCAATTGATGCAGAGAATCTTCCGGGCCTGTTTGTGCTTTTAGTTCATGCACATCATGTCATGTAATTTTCACCTGATATGCAGTCCAAATGTCCCAGGAGCCATAAATGATACTGTGAATATAATATTTTTTGCAGTGATGTTTTTATGGTATTTTAAAATTTGGACTGAAAAGGCTAAGATGAAGTATTGTCCATATAACTTTACTTCAGATGTTTTTATACCCAAGATGAAGCTGATGGCTGTGCAGTTGTAATACTTTCATGGTGGGTGATTAATTCTGTTTTAAAACAAGTATCTAGTTAAAGTCAAACCCCAGACATTAGCAAATATATTTACCTCAGTGCATTCAGAAAAATAAAATTTCACCTTGGACTGACTTGTCTACTACCGGGAAGCATTTTTTTTCAAATTAAGAAATTCCTTTACTCTGAGACTCTATGTAAATTTCTGGGTTAACTAAACTATAATACTAGATATGATGTGCAACTAAACAATCAACTATTTTGGTGATCGATGGGACTCTCCTTTGTTCTGTGTAAAGGGTTTCTTTACACGTAACAGTTTTAAGTTGTGCGGTCTTCACATAGAGGCTTATTGAAAAAGGAAGGGGCAGTAAGAAGGATGAAGATGCAGTATTAGTATTCTCCTTCTCCCCACAGTGAATTTATTCATTATGTATTGCAAGCATACTGGTAAAGTTTTAAAGAAGCAACAGTCTGAACAAAACTTGTTTGGCTAGGGAAATTATCTATTCCAACTCAAATATATATTGTTTTCTGTGACTATATGCCTGCATATATGTATATATATATATGTGTGTATACATATTCACCTATTTTATGTAAAATAAAGTATTATTTAATGAAACTGTAGAGCTTTACATTCATAAGGAGTTCTGTGGTCCTACCATGTGTACAGATGAGACACTAAGGTCGGGAGAAGCACAGCGACTTCTATGAAGTGCAGCAACAGGATAGAGACTTTACTACACACCCTCACTGAATTTTGTTCCAGCACCTTCCTATTCCTTGATAGAAGGAGAAGGGAAAGGGGCAAGGGGGAAGGGGGAAGGAGGAACGAAGGGGGAAGGGAAGGGAGGAAAGGGAGGAAGATAGACTGAAGAGGAGGACACAGTATTCTAGGTGTTGATCTCTCTGTGATAATGTGAATGTATGATGTCTTGGAATCTAGAGATGTAGGCTACATTTAATTTCTGTTTCTGCTCTTCCCTTCTTTGGAAGCCTTGCATTTGTTTTCTTAAAAGCTAAGCTGACTTTATGTACTGACTTACATATCTGAATTGTCTTTGGTGGTGGGGCAAGTCTATAAAATATATTTTATTATGAAATGAAAAAAAATCTCAGTTTTCTCAAATACAGATAAATGTATAAATAGATAACTTGTGGTGAAATTATAGAGAATGAATAACAAAAATGTGGACCCCCAGAGCCAGGCATGGTAGTGCATGTCTGTGATCCCAGCACTCTAGAGGATGAGGCAGGAGGGTCATTGCAAGTTCAAGACCTGCCTGGGCTACACAGTGAGCTCAAGGGTAGCCTGAACTGTATAGTGAGGCCCTGTCTCAAAAAACAAAACAGGCTGGAGAGATAGCTCAGCAGCTTAAGTGCCTGCCTGGCAAGTGCAAGGGCCTGAGTTTAATTGCTGGTACTGAAAAAAAAAAAAAAAAGATTTAAAGGATGACCAAATAGTTCAGATTAAAGTGCCTGCAAGCAGGTGCAGGGACCTGGGGTCCATCCCAGGACATATTTTGCCAGCCTTGCCCCCGAGGCATGCAGTTGAGACTGGGTGTGGTAGCATGCACCTGTAATTCCAACAGTTGGGAGGCTATAAACAGGAGAATCACTTGGAGTCTGATCTAGTAGTGAGATCCTGAATACCTGTAAACTCTTCCCTAAAATTTTTTTAAAAAGAAGGAATAAATATGTATGGTGATTTATTCATGAGAATCTGTATATTTATATTTTTAGCAGCCTATATAATAAATAATTGGACTTTATACACCTTTTGCATTATGTTTATGTAATTCAGGGATTAATCTGTTTTCAAAAAGAAACAGGAAAGGTTTGCTGAATTATGCTTTGGCTTTATATTTTAAAATATATACTGTTTAATGTTAATATGAGAACCTCCCCTGCCCAAAAAATAGTCACTTATTTCAAGTCTGATTTTTCTAATCCCTATCCTAAAAGAAAATACAGGGTTTGAGTGAAAGATTCTGTTACATACACTTGCAAATGAGTAAACCTCATATTATTAAATATTTCCTAGAATTTTGTTGTTAATAACCTGTCTAAGGAGGAATTTTATACTTGAGAATAACTTCAAAATGTTAACCATTTGTTAGTAGAGCTTAGTTAAAAAAGGAAGAAATAAGATCAGAATTTGTAGTTTCATTTTTGTTTGAGCATTTTATAATTTGCATAACATGTATTATGGGAACAATGCTATTGAATTTTGGATTGAATAATGGGAATAATTTAAATTCTCCACCTGTTATTTATTTATTTGGGATTGGGCTACAGGGTATCCAAGGTCTCATTACTAGAATGGATTTGTAGTGATGTGCCTGTTTACAGTCTCCCAAGAGCTGGGATTACAGGGCATCACCATGTCCAGTCTCAATTGCTGTCACAGCATGCCCCAGGGGCCGGGTTGGCACTCCTGCCCTAGGGATCAAACCCCAGGCCCCCGTGTCTGCTTGCAGGAGCTTTAATCCACTGAGGTATTAGGCAGGCCCAAAAGTTAAGAAGGATTTTTTTCGTGGGGTGGGGGGCACTGGTTCAGGCTACCTCAATCTCAGGTTGTGTAAGGCGTCTGGATCTGGGGATTGAACTAAGGTCCCCTGCACCCGACTGTTTGCCTGTGCAGGTGCTTAAACAGCTGCTAAACTATGAGCCCCTATTTTGTAATCTTATCACATATCCACCATCTGTCCAGATATGCTTATCCAGAAGTTTGTGATTAATTTCTTTTGTATCATTTGAATCATATTTTTCACTCATATGTTGCTCAGTAGTCCTTTATGATACACGAAAAGTTCACTAGGAATTACAAACATATCAGAAAATATTTCCTAAAGGGAGACTCCTTTATGTGGGATATTTAGCTCAGTCAGTAGGAGACCAGTCCATTCATTAAATATGAATCTATAATCTACAATGTTCATCACATGGTGAAAATTATTACTGTGGAATTAAAGTCAAGAACAGAATATTGAGCCTGTTTCCTTATTATAACCAGTTAGGTCAACATTGGTGGTAAGCTGTATGTTAAATAATTATAAAGGGTGTAATGGGTGCAGCACAGCAGAAGTTTACTTCTTCCTGTCAGATATTCTGGAAAACAGATTTTTGCCTTCTGTGTAGAAACATGACAGCCATTTTCCATTTTGTGACTTCCTTGTTCCTAGAGACTTCTTAATATTTCTTCATCTGGATAAAGAAGAGAAAATATGGAGGATCAACACTGATTCTTTAACAAAAAATACAAAAACAAAGCAAAACAAAAACAAACTTGGCCTGTAGTCTAGCTGCAAGGGATGCTGCTAAGAAATACTTTTTGAATGATCTTACAAGCTGCTATACACCATAGAAAAGAAGTAGGGATTTTGGCTGACCGGAAGGTGTCCTTCTACAGCACTAGCCATCTTCTTAGCAGTGTGGTTGAGCAGTGCTTATTTGAGTCTTCTGTTACCATAATGGTAATATTAACTCACTATCCTTCATTAATGATAATTTCAAATGTCAGCATTTCCATGTTCTTGACAAAGTGCTAATGCTGGTTTTGATGGACACTTATCTTGCTCATCTTCTATGGTCTTACTATGCTATATAAGAACTAACATAAAACCTACTAGTCCTTAAAAATAGGAAAATTATGTTTAAGTCAGTAAACCTGATTCTGACAAACTACATGCACATGCTGGCTTTGATGATACTAGCATGAAATACAGGCTTGTCAGTTTTCTATTTCTGCTGTATCAGATTATCCCAGGTTACTGGTATAAAGCAACCCAAAATCATTAGCATATAGTTTTAATTATCAGAAGTCCAAATTGGGTTGGAAGAGTTATGTTCTTTTTGGACAGTCTAGGGAAGAATCTGTTTGGTTGCCTTTTCTGATTTCTAGAGACCATCTGTATTCCTTGGCTTGTCACCCCTTTCTCAGTCTTCAGAGCAGGCAGCAAGAGAGTTTCAGATCTCTTCTCTGCATTGCATCCCTTCTGGGTCTGACCCTCCTATCTCTGTCTTCCAGGAAACCTCTGATTCCACTATGCCCTCTAAGATAACCCAGGGAAATCTTCCCATTTCAGGATCCTGCACTGAATCCATTTGCACAGTCCCTTTTCTTGGGATAGATAACATATTTCAAAATAACACAGAAATCTCCTCTAATTTAAGAGTAGGATATGGACATCTATAGGACAAGGCAGCATTCAGCTTACCACAGTAAGTGAAAGATGTACAATTTTCTCAGAGAAAAGCAAAATGACAATGGAATGGATCCTTGCTTTCTTTTTAGAAAACAACTTGCTGTATCAGATGCTGCCAAGTAGTCACAAAATGTTGACATTGGAGGGGACTGTAGAGGCTAGCTTCTCCAGTACTCACCTGATAGATGAAGAATTTGAGCTCCTGAACAATTGAGAACCAAAAATTTGACAGATGTTTCCACAGAGGTCACTCTGCAGAGATTTGGGATTTATGGAGATTTAAGAGAGATAGTAGTACTTTGGTCAAGCTTTCTTTATAACTTCATTTAAAGTGCTGTTTTTTAAAATTAATTTCTTTAAAATTGGGAATTCCTTTATTAAATATTTTCAAGTCTACTTGTAAGTATAGCAAATGAATGTTTTATTGAATCATAGACCTGAACCCTCAGTTGTATAAGTGAAAGAAATAGCCCTCATCATGTTTAGTAGCTGCTCTTCAAGCACATTATCAAGAAAACACACTTGAAGAAATTCTTACAAGTCTTATCACTTGTCAGGCTAGAGAGGAACTGCACAGTAGAAGTACCAGAAACTTGCTGTCCTCCTTCTGAGCCTTTGGTTTTCTGCTCTCTCTCCTTTACCTAGGTTATCTGTCTAACATGGCAGCCTCTGGCTCCATATAACCCCTTCATATCTGACTGACTGAAATCCACCTTAGGATATTCCCTTTGTGTGAAATACAACCACATTCTTGAGTTAATCCTCAAAAGGTAAAATGTCTCACTGAGTTTTTAATCATTAAAGTGGAATTAATAGTGCCTACCTAATAACATCGTAAGAGCAAATTGAAGTAATGTAAGTGAGGCTGCTTTCTCTGGGATACTGACTGAGTGAAATAGGCACAGGCACAGAGCAAGGACTAGACTGTGATGTGGTCTCTCCCAATGCCTCTGTGACCTTTGCCCACAGAGGTCGCCCTTCAGGAATTGTCTTGAAGTACAGTGGCAGAAAGCAGACAAGTACTGATTCATCTTGAGATGCAGGTCATCTGCACCACCAGGTAGTGAACTTGAGTCAGACAGCTTTCTTCATCTTAGAACAGTTCTCAGAATCCGCTGACAGGTGAGGGAGCACATGTTCTGCAGTTCTGAAGGGGCACTTGGGCTGCCTATCATGGTGTCCACCCAGGAGTCATCTGTCCTTCCTGTCACAAAACTGGTTTTACAAAGTAGAGTATCCAGTTCTGGGTGAACAACATTGCCACCATTATTTCCTTGGCCATTTGAATTGTTTCCTGCTCTTTCTTTCATAAACAAGGACATTTTTCAGCTCATTTCCAGGAGCGCATGTGTGTTTTTCCAGAGTGCAATCCTGGGAAGAGAATGCAAAGTCATAAGGTAGACAAATTCAGCTGTCAAAATAATGCCAAATTGTTTTCCAGATTGTGTTTTACTGAGGAGAGGCAAAGCCTTGTCATTGAACTCCAAGAAATTGCAGTGGTGATGGTCATTTCTGTTTTACACTGTGAGGGGTATTGAGTGATTTTTTTTAATAGTATAGCATCTTAATTGAACCTACATTATTTGATATATGTCAGTTATTATAAAAATGCTTTTCAAGAATGATAAAGTTATCCATACTTCTATGAAGTCCCTCAGGGTTCTGCTAATATACATGGAAGAATTATAATAGTTTATTTCTGAAGTAAGTTTTCCATATCTAGTTTTTACATTATGGATTCAACATCAACCACAGGCAATAAATACTTGAAAAAGTTAAGTTTGTACTAAATGTGTGCAATTATTTTCTGTATAGTACATAATTAAAACTGTTCACATGCCATTTCACTACATATTACAAAAAATCTAGAAATGAATTTGAAGTGTTGGGGTGGCTCTGTGTAGATGACATGCAAATACTGTACCATTTTATATAAAGGGCTTGCACGGTCAGTGGAGGTCCTAGAACTAAGCCTCATTGAAAGCTAGTTGTGTCTTTATTTTATATATTACCCAACTGTACTTACAACCTTAGCATGAAGCATAAAAAATGCCAGTCTCCTTTTAGTTCCCAGTTTCCCCAGAGTCTATGGGGCTCTCTGGGGGTTGTCAGTTACCAATAACTTTTTTGCGTCTGCAGCTTCCTTTAAGAGAGATTAAGATTTAATTTAGATTGTTAGCTGTCACCTTAGCAGCTCAAGTGTGATCCCTATCACTGAGATATTTGCTTCCACCAGGCCTCTGTTGTTGCTCTTTGTCAAGATTTTTTCTTTTTTTCTTCTGCTAGAAATCGAGATCTTTAAGTCTTCCTACAGACAATTTTATTCCTCAGGAATGGGAGAATTGTACATCATAACTCAGGTCCCTTTTCAATGCTATTTGTCTTGAATTCTCTCCCAACGCTATTTGTCATAAATTCTCTCAGTCTCCCTTCTTCCCTCCCCCTATTTTATTTATTGGTATTTTCTCATGTACAAGTGTCATACTAGATATTATTTTAATATCTAAAAGTATTTTTTTTTAGATGCTTGAATTTTTCTCCAATTTTTGGCCAGCTTAAGAGACTCCTTGATTGAGCACTGCTACTTGAAAACCATTTAATGAATCTAAGAAAGAAGCAAGCCAATGAAGCTTTCATCTAGAGGATGACCTCACTGTTTGAGTTTTGCGGAGCATTTTCCCTGGCAGCTTGGTGAGCAGTGTGGTGGCTGGAAGGCTGAGGACAGTGGGCAGAGGTGGTAGGTTTCTAAAGAACAGGGAACAGGAAAGATTCATTGAAGATTATTTGGTACTTGGTGGCTTAGGCTTGAATAAGTGCCGGTGTCATCTTAATCTGCTACTGACATAAAGCTTTGACTGGAGGTATTGTAGTAACTTTAATGTTTCAAGAAAGTTGGTCAGTATTTTGAGATCCTAATTTATTTGTTCTTGTTTCATCTTCTTGTTTCATATTTTTAAAGTATAAACTATTAAACAATGAATAAACTGTTATATATACATCTTGTGATTTTTAAAAATTTTATTCCTTAATATAGTGCCCAAAGTAGGATTGTTAAATCAAAGGGTATATACTTTTTAATCTCTTTTAAAAAATACTGCAAATAGTCATCCAGATAACTAAGCCCCTTTGTAAATCTAAGAATATATAAGATCATTGGCTTGGACCTGGAGATAGCTCAGAGGCACAGCACCTGTCTAGCAAACATGAGCCTCTGAGTTTGATTCCTGGTGTCAAAAAAAAAAAAAAAAAAACAAAAGATTGCTGGTGTGTACATACTTTATACAAGGCCTAGCACTACCACCTACTGTCACAGATGTCCCACTGATCTGGTGTTCTGCTAGGTGCTTCATGTTTGCTTCTGCTGTACAATCCCATAATATCATTTCTAGTAGCCAAGATTCTTGGTAAAAAAGATGGAAAGTCATTGGGTCACCAAATAACCCCTGACAAAATGGAGGAGCAGCTGTTTTGAGAATCATACTAGGAAAACAGACTTGAAGCAAGGGGGCAGACACCAGAGGAAAATGCCAGATTCCTTCTGTGGAAACCTTGTGGGGTGGATCTTCCATTTGCCACCACAGCTGCCATCACAGCTGCACCAGCGATGCTTGGCTACTGACTGTGTCTTTATGACAGTCCTGGGGTATACAGAGGCTGTGTTTAGCTCACATGTCCTCATCTTTGCTGTCAGCATCCAGGGTCGGGACATACATCTGCAAATGTGCAGTGCAGTGTGTTTTTCCTTGCTTTTCAGTGAAATTTGGAGAATGGAAATAATTTCTGTAAAGTCAGCGATAGGTCAGCGATGAAGACAAGATGTGAGAATTGACCTGCTTGGCTCAAAACCACTGCCCCTCACTGCTGCTGTCTGTGTCATGTACCTTGTAAAAGCCACAGGTTGTGCCCTTGGCCACACTGAAATGGGAGCAGCAGAGAGGATTACAGAGAAAATGCATTGGCTTCTTAAGATGGCACATTTCCATGTGGTGTGCATCCACAAAAATCCTAAGATGTTTGGGACTCATCTGGGGAAAGGAGGGAGGGAACAGTCACACAGCCAGCAGTGAGGATGAAGTGTATTTGAAATAGCCCTGCATCCTCTACATTCTCAATTACAACTCAGTTTGACAAGTTTATTATCCCTGTGCCTGGGTGGCCGTCATGAGTTTACTTGAGGCTGACCTGGTGCCAATCTAAACCCTTGCCTGCACCTTCTATTCCTGGAAATGAACCCATAAATGAACTCAGAACACAGTTTTGGTATTCAAATGGAATTTTAATTTTTCTTCAACTTTATTTAGTTCTTTATTGTTTAGTTAGGATGTTCGAGAGACCTTTATTGATTGACATGTTCAGATAATATCTATGCAGCATGAGCTGTTTGGCTTATTGTCCTTATCAATTTTATTGAGAAACAGATAGCAATGAGACAGTTGCAGAACCAATTAATAGGACAGTTTCAGCAATTAATACATTGTATGTCGTCCTTTTGAAAGTGAAAGCGGAAGAATGGGAATAAAAACAATGCCTGAAAGGTAACAGTTTTTAGCTAGTTGACGAATAACAGGTGCTAGTGTTAGTAAGTTATAATGACTACCTGATGGTGCTAATGGTTAGCTAGACTTAGGAACATGTTTCATGTAGTACTGGTAATGATCAAGTGAACTCTAATGTAGATCTGTATTGAGCCATGTGAGTTTGTTTTATGTATAAGCAGCAACATTTTAGTACATTGAGGAAAGTCTGCTCATGTGGTGTAGGAATCCATATTTGTTTGTAGAAGAAAGGGTTAACAGTACCTGTAGAATTCCAGTCATTTTCTGATCCCATATTCCGCAGCCACTTTCCTCTTTGGGTCTCACTGGTATCACATCTGCATTTCCTAACATTTTGCCCGCATCCATCACAGGGTCTTTGTGGAGACTGCTGATTCCTTTTTTTCTTATCTACTCTTCAGATCCCCACTTAACCATCATTTCCTAATCTTCTTAGGGAAGTCTTCCCCGACTTCTTTAAGGCAGGACAGGTAGAGCCCTCTTGGAGTGCCAAGTGCTACTTCCCATAGTGTGGGCACAGTTGCTGTGTTACATTCACTTGAGGGGCCATTTGATTATTTGTTAATTAGTGATTACTTGATTAATGCTTGATCTCAGCTTAAGCTCAGTGGAAACAAGATTCTGTTATGTTTTGCATAATGTTGTATAATTCTAGTGCCTGACTTAGCTAATGAAGGAACTCAAAATTTTGAATAGAATTAAAAAGATGCTTTGTCATTTATGCTTAATTGTAAGAGCTTACAGTTACTCTTATATAGAATCAAGTGGTAATTGTTTTTGGTGAAATTAAATATAGCTTGAAGTTATTGACTGATAGAAACTAATAAATAACTGAGTAAAACCATTAAGCAAACTAATTAGAGAGATGAAGAATGAAAATGTTGGTGGTCTTAGAAGGACTTTCTGACAATTTAAAAGGAGACTCAAAAGGCGACACGCTTCATGCACAAATCCTTAGGGGGTAAAAATGCATGGAGGGTCCTGTCCTGAGTGACATTGTTTCTTGCTTAAAAAATAATATCACCGATGTAAAGCCTTACTGGGGCAAGGAACCCTCATCATTTGCTTTCCTCAAGGTGCTGTACACTTAATGTTGGTTGATTTGACAGTTGATGGCATAAAGAGGCAATTAAGGGTAGGTTTATTGGATTAGTTTCTGAAACAGAATATTTCCTCAGCATTTACAACTGCAAGTAAAATTTATGGCTTACTCACCTGGAAGAACAGCTTTTGTAGCTTTGAAACACCATTTCTGTATTTGCATTTTGTATTTATTTTAGGGTAGAATCAAGAGTACCTTCTTGAGGAACAGAATGGAGAATTTATAGTGCTTCTGTTTTACAGGGCACGTTGCTTTCTCTCCCCCTGCAGAAGGCTTAGTGACTCCAAGACATGGGTTTTGTGTCTTTGCCATGTGATAGTTTGAAGATATGCCTGTAGCTGTTTCATGTATGCAGAGGTATGTGTGTGCACACAGGCATGCCATCTTCCTGTACTCTGCAGTAGCAAATCTAATGTATGCTGTGCTTTAAAATGCCTTAGCATGACTGATTGGGTTCATGAAGGAAAAACGATAAGGGGATTTCTTTTATCCAGGCTTGGAACTATTTCACACTTATGGTGTCCCCCCCAGTTACTTAATTTTAAATGTAAGATGGTTCTATTTCAAGATTTTCCCCCATCCTGTTGCTTTGTGTGTTTGAGGAACAGATGGAACTAAAAGCATGTGATGCTACAAGGCAGGACTGAGGGCTGCTAGAAGTAGGCTGTAGAGCTTCATGGGCTGCACAGGTCATAGGGGATTTGACTTCCATCTCCCAAGTACAATAACTGGTGATAGTTGTTACAGTTGATTTGCTTTGCATTCTAGATGAACCACTGTGAACAAAGGAAATTGAAGCACACTGTTGGACAAGCCTTTTCTGTCTGAGATGACTCAAAACATTTATAGATGCCTGCTCATTCAGCTGGGACTGAAGTGTAAGGAGTAAGAGCACACAAGTGCCCAGACACAGCAGGCCCAGTGTGTTATGAGAGAAGGATGTTTGAGGCCCAGTTAGCCAAGAAGGTATGTCCTTTGAAGTGGTACCGTGATGCTGTCAGCAGACCCTAGCACAGATGTCTGATACACAGGAGCCTGCACCAGCTTCGTGTGACCGAGTCATCTGAGGATCAGGGTCTTGGTCTGGGGCCATGGTGGTAAACCTATAGCACCCATGCCACAGTCAGCATTCAGAGTCTTTCCTGTTGGCACAAGACCTAAGTTGCCATGTTTGTTTCTTTCTCAAAACTAAAACCTCATATTCGGGTTTAACTGGGGTATTGCCATTTTGTCATAAATAAGTAGGAATGTAGTTTTGGGATGTAGTTTGAATACTTAGACTAAAAGTTTTGCCATCACTGGTCTAGGCATAGAGTTCTGGAAGAAGATGGCTTGGCATCATTTGGTAGGGTTCACAGTGAGTCAGTTCTAGACTACAGTCCCAGCAGCTGGGTTAACCTGCAAGAAGCCAGGGAAAAGTAAAGCAGAGTGAGTTTTTATCTGTTTCACTTTTCACTATTTTTTGTGTGCTTGTACCATTGTGGTCAGTACCATTCTCTACAAGGCCAGTTAGTTTTGCACTCCCATTGCTGTATGTAGGAGAGTTAACAGTCAGAGAGTTGAGGAATATAGACCTTCTTTCTGCCACCTTAAGATCAAGAAGATGGACACATTTTCCTGGGCCCTAAAACTAGTCCATAAGTTGGAGGTAGAGTTGATTTTTCCAGTTTCCTTTCTGTAGTTATTTAATCAGTGGCTAGATCTATTGCATTTCTGGAGTCACCCTCCCAGCATTGCACTTTCCATTTTAGGCAATCATTTCAAGCCTTAATAAAGTCTGGAAAAATGTGCGTTCCTGGAATGTTGAGCTTCAAAAAGTATTTAGTGTGCTGAGATGGGGGTCTCAACAGGAAAGTAGGAAACCTATCCTAGATTCTGGCCAAGTTACTTTATGTGTCTGTGTCTGAGGAGTCTTCATCTGCAACACAACAGAAAGCCACTGAGGATTGTTATTGCTGAGTCCTCTCTCAGCTGTAAGTCCAGATGGGTAGCTTAGAAAAGAATTAGTCCTCACCACCTTTATGACAGCAGCAGCAGCCTCTTGAATATGTTGGACCATGTGCACTCATGGCTGTAAAATCTCAGTGAGCACCTGTCCCTGCTTCCCATATCGGCATCCTGTCCCTCTACTCTATTTCAGTACAAGTGCATGTGATCTGATGAGCCAAGGGAAAGCCATCAGAACCTTCTAAATTGGGTACATGCTACAAATACCATCTTTTTTCTTGGGGGATAAAATGAAACAAAAGTGAAAGCACAAGCACAGGGCCAGTGACATA
>PVKA01043039.1:0-17016 GCA_004027165.1 Ctenomys sociabilis | reverse complement strand
AGAGAGGGCACGTTGGCCCCAGGCTGAAGCTTCCTTCTGTTTCTCTGCGCAGCCAGGGCCCCAAGGGGCTAAAACGGCTCCCTGTCTGGCTTGGGAGGCTGGGAGGTGGATAACTAGGATGGGGAGGCCAAGGGAGGGGGTCTTGCGCAAGCGCAGGTCCCTGCACGGACGCCAGTGCTGCTGTCTCCAGGAGGAGAGGGAGGCACAAGAGGAGGGAGGGAGAAGAGGGGAAGGGAGGGGGAGGCGGCACTTGGTCTGCAGCGCTCAACCAGAGAGGCAGTCTCTCTCAGCTCTTGGAGGGGCCGGGAGAGGCTGCTGTAGAGTAGGATGGTCTGCGACGCTCCCTGAGTCAGAGGCGCTTAAAGCAGCTTCGGGGACTGGGGCCACCGGGCAGCTTTCACCATGCATCAGTCCCTGACTCAGCAGCGGTCCAGCGACATGTCCCTGCCCGATTCCATGGGTAAGTCTAACCGCCTTTCCTCCCGGAGGCAGCAGCAAGGAGTGAGTGCACTGCGTGCACCCCTGCCATCAGAGAGTCCAGAGCGGGAAGCGGGTCTAGGGGCTCCGCGTGCCCCAACATCTGGGTGACGGGCCAGAGCCCTAGGGGAGCGGCCCAGCTGCAGCGCGGGCGACGCGCGCCAAGCTAGCGTCGGAGAATCTCTGCCCCGGAGAGCGGGTGTGTGCGTGTTTGTGTGAGTGTGTCCACAGACTTGCAGCCGGTGATAAACCCCAGCTGTGTGGGGATCAAAACACTTCCCTTCAACCTGCGCCTTCACTTCGCATTCGACGCTCCCTCTTCACAAAGTCCTCGCCACTTCTAAGAGCTCACGACTAAGGATAATCAGAAGAAGCAAGATCCTCACCCCCTCTCAACTCTCTGAGGCCGCAGTGGTGGGGCAGGATGGTTCGCACCTCGCTGATGGGGGGTTGCGCAACTCTGGGGGATGGGCAGGGGGAAGGGGAGGAAGGTTTGAGGGAGGGGAATTCCTGAGGAATCACTAAAGACTACCCGGCTACACTGTCTGCAGCGGCAGGATCAACGTCCCTTCAATTTGATTCCTATTCTTTTCCAAATGCACGGAATATGCGTGAGTGTGAAATGGTGTGGGGGGGAGGGCGAGAGAGAGCGCGAGGAAGAATATTGAGCGCTAGCCCGCGCAGCTCCTGAAGTCGCGCTTTTCCTCTCCTACTGGAATGGAGGGGGAGGGGCACGTTCTACACCTTTCCTCGCTGAAACTCAGGGACTACTACCCTGGAGAACCAACTCAGCTGCCCCTGGAAGCAGCTTTTCTTTAGTTACAAACAAACAAACAAACAAACAGCAGCAACAACAGCAATAACAAATATCTCAGTTTCTCTCAGCTCTTAGGCACCTTCTCAAGCTCTGTGATTTCACTGGGAGGAGAAATTAATTTGGAGTCCAGGAGAGCAGAAGGGGATTGTCAAACCAAGGTCCCACCGAATGTAAAAATTTGCCTAGGATGCACTTCAGCCGAATCCAATTCTCTTTTTCCAACATACTTTCCATTCTGGAAAATCCCTCCGACCCAAATTCTTGTCATCCAGATTGCTCTTGTCATCTAGGATGAATTTGCAGGAACAAGTCGAGGGGAGGTGCGAGAAGGTCCCATCTCGTACATGAGTACCCAACCGCTTGCAGAAGACTCAATGTAAACAAAATTCGTTCACGGAAGGGGCCCCACAAAGCGTATCTCAATAATTTTGCATATTCAGCATAAGAATTTACTGTTTTTATTTTTAAGGACAGTTATTTGCAACAGTGTCCAAAGAGGTCAGCTCGGTCTGAATCCAGAGCCCATTGGTAGTGGCACCAGATTCACATTCTCTCTCTCTCTCTCTCTCTCTCTCTCTCTCTCTCTCTCTCTCTCTCTCTCTCTCTCTCTGCACTCCTTACCTTGGCCAGCTGTGGCGCCAGCGCTTCCCTTACTTCTTCGCACTAAGCTGTTGCGCGAGGGCAGTTGAGTGGCACAAGGCAAGGGTTCCGCAGAGGCATACTGTTGCACACAACCACCTGCAAACCAGGACTCCTGGCGTCTGACGACGCAGAATGCGCAGACTGGAGGCCCAGGACTTTCGGGGTGCTACTGGACACCCTGTGGGCGGAAGAGAAGGGGAGAGTTCTTTCTTGGACTCCCTGGGGACCCCAGATAATCCTGCATTTGGCAAAAGGTCTGGGCAACAAACTGAGTGGGTTTTGCCCAGTCTCATCGCTGTGGGAAAGGAGCTGTAGATCTCACGCAGATGCCGAACCGGCACGCACCATGCATTCCGCTTTTTAAAGTCCTCAGACATATGGCACAAGCAAATTCTTGACTGAAGTGGTAACCCTAGGTTTCCTCAGTTTGGACTGGGGAGTCTCCCTGGAGTTCCCTGGCACTGGGAACACTCCAGGCCTGAATCAGTGTCTAGGCTACGTAGGAACTACTCCCATTTAACTTTGGCAACGCCACCTTTCCTAGCATGTGTGGAAGAGAAGAGTGAGTGGGTGTCTTAGTGTTTCGACATCCAAGCACTTTTTTGGGAGAGGGAGGATTCCTTTGCAGTCAAGGCACAACCGCAGCCAAAACAAAATTTAAAACACACACACTGACCCACGGTGCCTGCACTGTACGTTTGCTAGTTGCCTGGTTGTGAGCAGCTAGTCCCAGCCTCAGAGCTGGGCAAGCACGGGGCAATTAAGAAGATGGTAATTTGATTCCTGCGCCCCTCCATCCCCTTGCAGCGACCCTTCTCTCCATTTCGGCAACACTGCCCCCATGCGCTAAGACATCTCTACTACAGCAGGCATTCCTTCTCTCCGGAATAACACATTAGCAGTTCCCCTGGAGGCCTAGGATGTCTCCTTCAAAGAACTGACTAAAGGGCTTGAGGCAGTGGCTCTTAGTGCCTTTAAGGAAGGGTTGGAGAGATTGGCGGGGCCTTGAGGCCATTGTGTGGCTAGTCACCTGTTTCCACGGATGCTCAAGACTAGAAGTTCCTGGTATCCACCTTGTGTGGCAAAACTGATCCAGGTAAGTAAATACTAATAGGTTCAAAAGATCAACTAGGAGAATTACCACCAGTCAGCACCAACTCTGCATATTGAACAAGATACTGGGCCTCCATCTTTACTGCACACCTATAAAGGTTACACAGCCTACCTACTCTCTTGGGAGGGGTAATCAAGAAGATGTATAAAGTAAAATACATGTGAGTAGAGACACCATTCTATCTTCTAAGCAATCCAGAGACATATTCCTGGAACTGGTGGACATCATATGGACTGCAGGCCAGACACACAGTTACACTTGTTGCAATTACAATTAATATACTAAAGAAGTAGTGTTGAGGAACCTAAGGACATGAAATAATGAGTGGTTCTACTTGGCTTCATCAAGGACACCTTCTTGGAGGTGAATTTTGAGCAGGTTGCAAATGAAGGGAGAGACTCAGATTCAAAGACTGAAATGAAGGTAGGAGGTCTGATTGAGAAGGACCAGAAGAGGGGAAACTTGAAATGGGAGAGACAGAAAATAACTGGCTACCTCTAGAACTCTGAAATATACTGATCTCCATGATTCTGGGATAGAGGCAGGGCACTGCAGAGAGGGAGGGCTGCAGGAGTTCTGCAGGGAGGCTGCTGCCGGGTAGGGCAGGCTATGCCAATAATATTTCAGATTTTCACTGGTGTTGGTTGCAGGAGTTGTTTAAATAGAAATATACTGGGCACAGGGTCGGCCAGATAGCTCAGTGATTTAAAGCCCCTGGTTAGGCAGACACAGGGACTGGTGTTTAAGCTATGCCAACCCCGCCCCCAGGGTACGGTGAGACTGTGACTGAGACTGGGTGTGATGGTGTGCATCTGTAATCCCACACCTCATATATATATATATATATATATATATATATATATATATATATATATATATATATATATATAGTGAGACCCTGTAGACCCTGTACTGAATACATAAAAAGAAAAAAACAGAAAGAAATATACTGGGCACCAAGTAGATGGGGTACTACGAGATATTGGGGTTGTGACACTAAATGACCAGAAGGTTTTCAGTTCTAGGGATCCCTCAGATGCGCTCTGTTTTTAAAATTCAATTCTTTGACCATAGGCAATATTTATTCACACACTTCCTTCTACATATCTTTTAATGAGAAGAGAGGGCTGGGGAGATGGCTCAGTGGAATAAGCACTTCCCTGGCAAGCGCAACAGCCTGAATTCAATCCCTGGTTATGCAAAAAACAAGAGAAGAGAAATAATTCTGAGTTTTTCCTTTTCTATTCAGCAAGTACTGACAGTTTCCAAGGGTTTAAAAGTGTGACAGGTATTTTTTCAAGCACCTGCTGTTGTTCTGAGGTAGCGCATGATGTGTGGTTTCATGTAGTGATTTACTATGCAAAACTGGAATAAGATGGTCGGTCACATGTTCACACATATACCTAAGGGAAGCCCTGAATTATACCCTAATAACAAGAGGGTACAATATTCACCTTCTAAAATAAACCAACCACCAATAAAATATCCTGAAAAGTTACAATAAGCTGCCTTTTAACATCTCTGGATATGTCTTCAGAGAATCTACAGGTACATTTTGGTTTAAGTAGATGTTGGTTTTATTAAGGCAAATTGATACTGAAGATAAATTGGGGGTAATTCATCATTTGGAAAGGATTCACGCAGGAATTCTCTAAGATAGCTAACTCCTCAAGTGCAATTAAAAATCATTTTATTTTGTATATGGTAATTGTGGTCCTTATAATGTAAAATAAGGAGTGATTATGGAAGTGTGATGGTACAGAGAATAGATATTCAACTGAGTGATGGGAAAATTTTCTTAGCAATTTTACTCAAAGAAAATCCAACCTAGAGGCAAGCCCCCTGCTGGGGCGTGGGAGCTGTAGGATCTTAAGATTTCTCAACTAGCTGAATTTTCAGTTCAGGTTTTAACGCAAAGGAAAAAACAAGCTTTTCAAAAGACACCATGTGGTTTGCTGAGTCACTTTTCTGACCTGGCTCTTGTGCTTTGAAGATTTAGAATGATATTTGCAAAGAAGACCCAAGAGCTGTGAATAAGATTAAAGGTCAGTTGGTAAGGAAGGCACAGGCATGGAGTAAGCAAAACATTAGAGACATCATGCATATATCTACTCTCCTTCAGTATAGTCTGAACCATTACATGTGTGAGTTACCCCATTGGTGTATCCAGGAGTTAACTGATTCTTTTGCCAATTTGGGTTGTGGCGTGCTAGAGATCCTGCAAGAGTGACAAAGGAGGAAGAAGATAAGAATGGAAGGTGGTCTTGGTGTTTTACATTTGAGCCCCTTTGTGGAAGCAACTCATGGTCTTACTAAGTATGTATTATCAAATAAACTTAGGGGTCCTGGTTTAGAGATTCATTTAGAAATGAAATCCAGAGGAAAGATAAGTAACACGTGGGTAAACAGAAGAAATAAATTGTTTACCCATTCCCTGTTCCTTTGCAGTCTCTAAGCAGTGTGAATCACTAGCTTTACTCATCTATTTATTCATAATCAGCTCGCCATTTGCATCACCAACAGCCTTCTCATACAAAGGACCCTGGTGTCACAGATGTCTCTGCACTTTATGTCTTTCCACATAGGGGCTGGACATACGTCTCACTGGAGAAAAGCTTTGTTTCCCAATTCTCTTTGCCTCACCTTTCAGGGTTAGACTGGTGCTTTACTATGTGGGTGCCTACAAGTGCTCAAACTACATTTACATTTCTATGTAAAATAGTCCTAGAATAGTACTGACTTAGAAATGACCCTAATGAGTCAGGCCTGTTACTTTCTAGGCTGACATCAAGGAAGATGGCTAGCCCCTTCCACTTCCCGTGAAGCCTTGGGTTGGTATCAGATGAGGAAGACAAGATCCATGGGTGGGAGGGGGCTGGGTGGGGTGGAACTTCTGACACTTTTCTTTTACACAGGAGGTGTTATCTGCAGGCTGCTGCAAAAGCCAGCAGCCCCCCATTACCACTGAGCCTCTCAGTCTCTCCTGGTATTCTTTCTTCTTGTCCTTCCTTTCCTTTTCCCTTCCTCCTACTGGTGCAGTCTGGATAGCTTCTGTCTGCTACTTATCTCTGAGGCTGCAGCAAGGCCTCCCAGAATGACAGTCTAATAAACAGACTCAAGGACTGTCTTTAAGGCCATAAATGACAGTTAAGCCACCTGGGTATGTGACCCTATCATAAGGCTCCCCATTCTTCCTTCTTCTCTTCCTCCATACCTCCACCAGAGAACTGGACTGTAGGATCCCCATTTGATGATCCTGACACCATGCCTGACATCATCCCCAGGTCCAGGAGGTAGCTCTCCCCTAGTAGTTCTTGAGGGGCCCTTCTTCATGCAAGAAAAACACCTGCAGAGTGTGGAGTGGGGCTTCACCCTTTAAAAAATTAAATTGAAAATTGAGCTGAGATACCATTTTTCTATCTGACTTAATAAGCCTGTTTTGGAAAAAAAGTATTGGTTTGTGCTATCGTGTCTGATAATCCCTGAGTAGGAGAATGAGTTTCTCATCATTTATATTTATGCCACCCTCACGTAAGCCTAAATACGTATAAGTTATAATCCTTCCCATCTACCTCCCTGATACATATCTTTGTGGACTAGTGGCCTCCAGACACTTACTTTATTACACACATTTGTTATGTGGCAAATATCGCCTATGCACCATTTTAAAGTTTATACATGAGGTGGCAAATGTCAGAAATAAATGAAAAAGAAAATCCCAGTACCTGGCTTCGTTCTGATATTTACACTGGAAATGAAATTTCTTATCTCTGGATCATGAGGGGGAAAAAACCTTAGTTTAATATTGGCTTTAAAATATTTTTATTTAATATCTCCACACAAACCATTCCCATTCATCATATGTCTTATAATTTGGCCTAAAATTAGTCTGCTGAGTGGGTATGACACATCTTTTATACAATGACAAAAGCACAAAATTTGTTTTGTTTTTATGTAACTGATGAGATTTCTTCTATTGTTTATTTTCAAGTTGGAAACATTTTTATTATAAAAGAGGCACCTATAATTGCAAAAGCAGAAGCTCTCTATCTCCCCATAATTCCCCTTCTCAGAGAGAACTCCAGTTATCAGTAGATGTAGGAAAGGAAACCCTAATGGTCTTTTCAAGAGTTTCTTCTTTCCCTAGATGAAATGAGCAATTTTAGTTTCTCTGTGTGCTTTCAGGAGCCTTCAATCGGAGGAAACGAAATTCCATCTATGTCACCGTGACTTTGCTTATTGTGTCCATGTTAATTCTCACGGTGGGCCTTGCTGCAACCACCAGGACCCAGAATGTGACTGTTGGAGGTTATTACCCAGGAGTCATTGTAAGTATAAAAAGCTGACGTAAGTGTCTGCAGCTTGATGGTTGCAGATACTTTGATGGTTTTCAATGCTGTTTGAGTTTGTAGTGTTTGTTCAGATTTCCACCTCATAGCTCTTTTTTTTTTTCCTACAAGAATGGCAACTCTGGGCCTGTTAAGAAAACGACTGGACTGAGACTCAGAAGAATCTCAGTGCCATCCCTAGTAGTGACTGAACAGGTCATCTTATTTTTTAGTACCTTGATTTTCCAATTTAAGAGGTATCCCTAGCTAGCAGTGTTAACTCTAGGCTGAGATGCTTTCTTTCTGCTCATCTGTTTTCCTATACATGATAGAGGTCGTTTGACCTTCCCTAAAATCCAAGAATCCTGGTGGCTTGATGTTCTGCAACCAATAGCACTGATCTTCAAATGAGCTTGCATTCTGATCAGAAAAAAATGTATAGACATGCTCCTAAAATATGTATATTTACTCATTTGTAACATACACATGTACATAAAACTTACACAAAAAATGAAAACCCAAACATTTGATAAAAAGGAAAGAATAATTTTCAGTATTTCATACAAACTAAACAAAATGTCACAGGGTAATGTAATATGCACTTCATGTGAAGTTAGTCATTAGAGACAGTGGCTATAAATCTTTATTTCAAATGACCCACTAAATCATTATGGATACTTTTGGCTGGTTTCTTATTAGATTTGATTAGACTGTCATTGCAATCATTGTTTGGCTGTTGTTCAGTCTCACAATGTGGCTGACAAAAAGGTTGCCCTGGGACTTAGAAGTAGTGGCTCTGCCACTTTGCCATTTTCTTGTTGCTCACATGTGCATATGTTAGTAATTTAATCTTTGATCTGTAATTTTTCACAGGAATCTCTCCAAAACTCTTGTCCCCTTAGTTGGAACTACTTTAGTTAAAACTGGATGGTACAGTCTGGGTAAGACATAAAATGGACTACCATTAATGCTTTGTTCATGGAACATTCCCTCTTCCCAAATGATAGCTCACTTGACATTCGCACCAATGGTGGATGCCAGTGAAGTCAATTTATTGTGTATTAGTAACACCTAATTTCTTTTCTTTTCTTTCTTTCTTTCTTTCTTTCTTTCTTTCTTTCTTTCTTTCTTTCTTTCTTTCTTTCTTTTTTTTTTTTTGACAATCTTGCTATACAGTTCAGGCTGGTCTTGAGCTCACTACGTAGCCCAGGCTGGTCTCAAACACATGGCAACTCTTCTGAGTGCTGGGATGACAGGGATGCACCACCACACCTGGCTTTTCCTGTTTTAGATGAACAATAAATAGGAAAAAGATGTTTTAAAGGTTTCTTGCCATATTCAAGAGGATTGTTTTACCCACACCTGAAGTGTGTGCAATTCAGTTTGGATTTATTGGACTTAGAAATTCTCATTTGCCAGCCTGGGCAACACAGGGAACACCTATCTCAAAAACAAAGACAAGGACTGGGGAGATAGCTTAGTAGTTTAAATCCCTGCCTGGCAAGCCCAAGGTCCTGAGTTTGATCCCCAGTAACCCCTAAAAACTTCTCAAAAGCTAACCCCATTCAGGTTTAAGGACACTTCTAATGATTCCAAAAACCTAATTCTAGAGATTGGATGATATCTTAATATCAACTAAATGGCTCCCCAGTTGTAATTTCTAATGAACAGAAATCAAGCTTAGGATGGAGGGTTATGTCTCTATTAAGACAACAAAGAGCTAAGATTATTTGTTGTTGTTGGTTTGTATCCACACCCTCTGTCTTGTGAAATGAGGGTTGTAGAAACAAAAGGAGAGAAGGGATTAGAGATGATGCTTCTGACCAGCTAGCACTGTCCATTCCACACCCAGTCTCTTCAGTACCCTTTGGGAAAGTGGACTTGGTGTGGGCTATCTGGGCTGCATCTCCCAAGAGCTGAAGGCTACCTAAGGAAGTTCCTTTTAAGCTTTTGTGCAGGCAGGGTACCCCAGTTGGAGACAGGTGTCCCACAGGCAGCCATTGCTGTTCAGTGTCCTTTGTTAAACATGTGATGTGAAAACACACCCAGTCCACTTCCTGTGGTGAGGTAAGAAAACCAGTCGTCAGCAAAATTGGGTTTTATTTTTAAACACAGCAAAGGAGGAGGGAGGAAAAGAGGGGTTATGAGAACATTTTTGTGGCTTAAAAAAGCAATCTATAGGGTCTGTGTGACTGTGTGCTTCAGGTAGCTGCATTAGTGAAATATTTCTGACTGGAGAGCAAATTTTCACGCCAAGATTCAGTCTACGTGGGTGAGAGGAATGTATATTCTATGTCATTTAAGAGTACAAGCGCCTATTCATGAACAGTGCCTGTGAACCTTCTCTGTAGAATATCTGACTGTGGGTGGCTAGATTGGAATACATTAACAGAGGAAGGAGGGCACATGATTATTGTTATTCAAGTACCTGATGTTCAGCTAGCACTGGGAGTTGCAGCAGTAGGGGCATGTGTTTGGATATATGGGTTTCACTAAAAGCTAGCATGGAAGTGTTAGTAGGAGAGCCTTCCTGAGTGGACAGTGTGCTCCAATGGTTTAACCTTTAAAATTTTTCCCACCATAGTTCTTGTAGATTGTTTTGTTTGAAAATAATTGGTTTTAATGATTGAAAATGAAGGGGAGAAAAGAGCAGATTGAAAATTTGAAAGGTCCATTTGAGTTTATGGGTCAGATCATGTGATAGCAAATACGATTAGGACTCCTAGCTCTGAAACAGTAAACATTGGCGAATCTAGATTTGTTGGGGAGTGGAGTGTTTTCACTAACTAAATAGTTTGGTTATCAGGGAACTACTACATAAACTCTAAGGCAATAGTCGTTTCCACCCAGGTATAAATAAGAATGGCCTGATGAACTTCTGAAAAATGAAGATCTCCTCCCTCCCAAGAGACTATGATTCTGGGTGGGCCCTATGAATCTAAATTATCCTTTAATGTGCTAATCTTTGGTTGAAAAAATAATACATATTAAATCTAAATTTTATTTATTTATTTGGTACTAGGAATCGAACTCAGGACCTTGCCCTTGCCAGGCACACAGTCCCAGGCCCCTATTTCTTCATTTTTGAGACAGAGTTTGCCATGTAGTTTAGGTAGCTCTTCAACTCAAAGCAATGCTTCTGCCTCAGCCTCCCAAGTGCAAGGCCTACAGCCATGTAACACCACATAGGGTGAAATCTACATTTTAAGAAGTACCTCAGGGGACTAATTTAGGTGGACCATCAACCAATTAGAAAACTAAAACACAAAAATATGCTTAGTAATAAAACCAGAAGGACCATATTGTGGCATTTTAAGATTCTATACTGTCAAATTAGTCTGTGAATATAAGTTACCATTGTAAAGATCTGCAAAAACATTCAGCTTATTCAGCACTCTAGTATATTGGACTCATGCATTAATAATACAGGAGAATTTAAAATTTGAAAACTGACAAATTAAGAAGAAATTATTAGATCTGTTATATAGCCTTACTATACAATTCATCTAACTATTGCTGTCATTTAAAATGTAATTAATTCACTTTGCATAACTATGTCATGTGAGTATTTGTAGAAGCATTTTATTTTGCCAAACCAGATGCCAAATCCAGTGAGGTACATTATGGTGCTCTGCTTAGCTAGAAGGTAGTACTTGGTATCATCATTCTAAGACACATAGGCAGACATGTATCACTAAAAGATGCGCTAATGTATACAGGCTGAAGTGTAGGTTTTCAAAAATTAAAACTTACTAACTGTGGAAGTAGCAGTGCAAGTCAGTGGTAAATGTTACATTGCCTTGTTGAAAATTTCACTTTGATTTCATTAATTTTTTTTAGGTGATACTTATCAAGCTTGTATTTAAGCTGCTTATCATTTCTGGAATATTACATTTATTTAAATGAACTTGTTAAATGAACACTTTAATTATCTAAGCCTAATGCAATAAACATTTTCCATGGCACAAGTAACACAATAAAAAAATAGTAAAAAAGAGAAAAGAACTGAGAAAGACAAATTGGCTTAAGTGCTTCACTAATTTCAAGACATATTCCGTTCCATATGAGTTCTGGTGAGCTTTCAACTTTGAAAGCCAGAAATCCAAGCACTGTTGTTTCATGAATCTGAAAACTCCAGGTGATGTTGTGTGAATCCATGAAGAGTGGAGGAGGGTGCTCCTTCCCTCTAAACCTCTTACCTGGAATCCAGAACAAGGCCTCCAGTTGTGTTTCGCAAGCAACCCACAAGATGGAGTTGGCCCTCTCATCAGTGGGGAAAGCCTTTCCTTCTCGCATCTGCTCCTCAGGTGGTGTTCTGCTAGGGTTTGTGCTTGCCTAAGTTTTTTTTTTATATTTATTATTACTTTTAAAGAATACAAAATAGTGATAGAAAAAACCAGCACTATACATGATACAAGATTTCATTAAACAAAGTAATAGGAATCCAACAATGGTTGTTGTATTACATGATGCTATGTGCAAATTAGTTTTTCAGATTACCAAATATAAACATGTAAGTTTTCTTTTAAAAAAACAATAACTAAGAAGTTAGAAGAAATTCAAGAGAAGAAAAAAAAATCAGAGTAAAAACAAAAATTGTAAGCATTAACTGCTCCTTTCTTTTTTATATATTCATATCATTAGAATTCTCAAAGTAGAAAGGAGTAGGTAATAAATATTTAAAGAAAAAAATAAAGAAAAACATAAAGATTTAAAGATTTAAAATTTCTGAATTTAGTTCAACTTATAATACCACATTTCCAGGAAAAATGAACCTTTTGCACAAGAAATTTAAATAAAATCATACCAAGATACACAAAAGTTAAATTGTCCAAAACTTATTATAAGGAAAAAAATGGTTAAAGTATATACAGAAAAATATTACCTATGGAACAGCAAAATTAAATAGTGTCTTATTCCACATTAGAAAGAAAACAAAAGGACCAAGTGTGTAAGAAACTAGACTAATTAAAGAACTGAAAGAGTAAATGGATCTATCCTCTTTGAATTTTATACTTAGCAAACATACCTTTGAAAACTGAAAGTAAAATATTTTCTAGTTATACAAACTGGACGTATTTTAATACCTCCAGACGTAGCATATAGGAAATAACAAAGAGTATAATTCAAAAGGCAAGAGCAGTTGCAGTATGCTCTTGGATGAATAATAAAGAGCTCTTGAAGTGATAGTTATTTAGGATGATATAAAATATATTAGATGAACCCTTATGTAAAAAGTCATCTAAGATTTCTATGAAACATTTCTATACCAATCTTATGTCGTGTTATACATGTAGTTTTTCATATATGTGTGTTTATGTGTGTATAAAGGGCAGGGAAGAAGTAATATAAAATCAACAGAAAATAGAAGTATACTTTTTAAAGTTTCTAATATTAGGAGAAGATATCATATGATGTCTTTTAGATAAATTGTAATTCAAAGATATAGTATGAACCTTAAAACAAAAATTAAGATTAAGCAATATTCAGAAAATTAAATACTAATTAATTTAAAATTAAATGTTTCAAAACAATTGAACTAAGAAAAAGTTTTCATGGTAGTAACGAAGCACTAAGAATAAAACATAAGATAAATGCTGGAATGACAAATAAATGGCCATCACTTCTGAAAGTTTGGGGATAGGATATCGCACAAAGTTCTAATGTGCTGTGGACATCGATAATGACCATGACACTTACTGGTGGCCAGGTGTCACTTGCGGGACTGAACTACAGCTATTTCCTTGAAATCCACCCTGTTGTCACCTATGGAATCTTGACCCATAGGGTGTAAGTGAAGTCCATTTGTAGAGTGTGCTGATGGAAATATTTTGCTGCTGTATACAAAAGAATAACTGAAAGACTACTATTGTATACCTCTTATTCTCCTGTGTTTGTTTGCCCTATTTGGTGGGTTTTGCCTAAGTTTTCTTTTGGAGAGACACTGGCAATTTCTGCTCCATCAGGTGACTGAAAAATCACACCAGGACAGACTAGTTTATTAGAAGACAGAGACAACAGGGATAACCTGAAGGAGTCGATAATCTAGAAAACTCTAAGTCAGAGTGGCTTCAGCCTCACATGTAAACACTTCTTTTTTTTATTTTTTATTTTTGTAAACACTTCTTTGATAAAAAGAAATGCTTATTTTTTGAAAATAGTTTTGAATAATTTGAATGCTTAAGAAATATAAAAGAGCTCAGGACAATCAGCCTTCAGGGTGTATTGTGCATTAGACAGAAACTTTTCCCACTTTCTACTGAACATGTTTCCAAAATCTAAGTTCCCATTAAAATCTAAATTCTTAACTTATTAAATACATTCTAAAGCTGAGACATATTTGATGACCTTTACGGTGCCACAAGTTCCTAACTTTCACTGGTTCCTTGTTGCTTCCTTACCATGCCATTCAAAATGCTCAGCCAATGCCCTCAGCCTGATTCCTCATGCCTTCTACGCTAAGATTGTCAGACTCCTGAACATGCCTTCGGTTCTTCTGCCTTGGTGCAATCATTTGCATCACTCCCTAAATATCTTCCCTGCCATTTACCTAAATACACTCTGTTCCTACTTAACATACAGACACAGAAGGAACATTTCTCAGCTACTGGGGCTTACAGTGGTGTCTTACTATAGATTCCTCCTATTCATGATTCTGGAAAACTTCTCATGTTTTGCTTTGTGATGTCTGTTGGACTATAGTCTCATTTACCTTGGTTTATACAGGTTCACAGTCTCTTATCTAAATCATTGGGTCAGATGTCAGTGAGAATCTGGACTTTTTAAAGAAATATTTTTCAACATATACCATATATTATCTAATACTCCAGCAGGGCTATGAGAAGCACCCCATAATAAAATATTTTCATGTATATAATAAAATATGATTTTTTTACTTTAAGTGGGGTAATGATTATAAAGTAATCTCACATCAGTTCAAGATCAGGCTTTGCTGCCATGTTAGTTACATGGTTTTATGAGCTTTGTGGATTTCGAGATTATGCAAAGAGATTGTGAGCTGCTTTAACTAATTACAGTACGAGCTCCTCTGGTCTGAATCTCATTGGTCTTAGCTTCAGATCCCACCCCAATTTCTTGTCTCCAAACTATAGATCCAACACTGTCGCCACAGAACAGGTGTCTCAATGACACCTACTAAAAGAATAGCCGTTCTGCACTTCAGTCTTGGGTGTCCAGGGCAGTGGATGAAAATAGGCAGAGATAATGAGGTGCAATCCAAAAAGAGCCTTTGAATTTGACTTTGATTTCTAATTATTTGTCTTTTTTCCCCCAAAAGTGGAGGACAGCCAAAATAAAGCAAACTGGTTATCTGTTCGGGCAGTGAGGAATCAAGATAGAGGTCTGAAGGACTAAACGTTACATGCGTCCATGAAGTTCTTGATGGAAGACCAGAGAGCTGACATTTCTGAGGTCCCCAGAGATAAAACAGATGATTAGAAGCAGCGGTCCATTTTCAGGAAGCTCTGAGTGTTCCCTTCTTTAGGTCAAACTCAGCTCTGTCTCACATAATATTCCTCCATCCCTACCAAGAACTCCTCCTCTAGGGGGCAGCAATGAGGCCCTTCTCACTTGCAGATCACCCATGCTGGCCACAAGGCAGCAAGGTGTGGCTGAAAGAACACCAGTTGTTAGGGGACCACAGGGTCAGTCCTGGCCCTACTGTGGACTTGCTGTGACGATAGGCGGGTCCTTCCATTTCTCTACCCCACCAGTTTCTTGTTTAACACATTGGAATGATATAAACTGCCGAACTCCAGAATATTCCTGTGATCAAAATGAGGAACACTTGCTTCTTTTATATAAAATGCTTCAAATGTAACGTTTTTAGTCATCAGTGAGTTCATTCACTTGTCATTCAGACAAGTGAATTCTTTCAGCTGTGACTCAGGAGACAACTATTTCTCTGTCTACTGAAATCTGCCTATCATTTGAGCCATATAACAATGTCTTCTCCTTCTTAAAACTTTAAAACATTTGTTTAGCAGCCCACTTCATGCATGTCATGTTGCATACTCCATCTCATTTAATTTTCCCAGTGGCTCTGTGCGATGGAAGCTATTACGATGCTCTCATGAAGAAGCTGAAACACAGCGTAGTTAAGAGACAACCCAGTGTCACACAGTTCATAAATAGCAAAGCCAGGGATATGAGCCAGAATAAAATATTCTCCATTCTTGTGACACTTTGTTTTTACCTCTCCTGTGGGCCTTAACCCAGTCTATCTCTCCCTCACAACAGTGTGAGCTGTTAGAGAGGAGGGGCTGTGTTTCTTCTACATTTGACATAAAAGTACTCAGTGAATATTGGAAAATGGAATGGGTTAGAATGGAATAGAATGGGAGGAAAGGGGGTGGGGAAGCTGGATGAAGTAATGGGATAATCTCCATTATTCCATACTCCATTGTAGAGTATGTCTTTCCTGTCAGTTCCATAAGTGTTTTACCCCATCTCGCCTAGTCATTGCTATGAAGAATTATTTAAGAGCATCAGAAATGGCTAATATTAGGATGGGGAGATAGTTCAGTGGTCTAAGTGCCTGCCTGGCAAGCACAAGGACTCAGGTTCAATCCCCAGTACCACATGCTGTGCTGGCCACCAAAACCTGGCATGGTGGTGCATGCCTATAATCCCAGCACTGAGGAGGCTGAGATAGGAGGATCACTATGAGTTCAAGTTGTGTAACAAGACCTCTACTATACAAATAAATAAATAAATAAAAAAGATTTTTTTAAAGAAAAGAAAAGAAATAGCTAGTGTTTTTGCTTCCTGTATTAGGGAAAAATTTGAGGTTCAGGAGACATTCTGTGAATATCTGTGGAAACTAATGAATAGGTAAAAACTTATTTTCCTTGTAAGAAGTTGCATTTGAATTTCTCCACATGCCTGCATGTGGCCCAGATTGCCCTAAGCATACAGTATTCATGGAATTTCTCCTAAAACAGTAAAAGCTGTGGACCATACTGTCTCCACAAGATAAGATATAATAGGGAAACTCTCTTATTGTGAAATAGAGCAAGTATTGGTAGTTTTCCAGCTCAAATCAAGTTAAAGTTGTACAAAATTTAAATATCTTTAGAATGGTAACAATAATATTTAGATCAAAATAGTGTTTACTGAATAATTACTGTGTGCCAGGAACTGTGCAGAGTTCTTTAAAGGTATCATCTTGGCACATCCTCACAAAAACCCTATGAAGTAGCCACTTCTAAGGTCCTAGCTTTACAGATAAGTAAACAAGTTTAGAGATCATCTTGCTTAAGTTTGTGCAGACAAGCAGAAAGAGCTGGGGTTGTAAGCCAGGCTTAGTGTGATAACCAGATTTTAATTAGTTTACCTTATAGAAATACATTTTAATTATATTTGAAGTAAGATGGGGTGGGACATAGTTTAAATGCTGAATGAAGATGTTTTTAGTAGATCTTGGAAGGCATGGGACATAGCTTCACCCTCTGTTTCCTAAGAGTGATTGCTGGCTGAGTGACTGGCTCTATAGATGGAGTCATTGAAAATTTGCATTGATTCTTACCTTTCATTCTCCTTCCTTCTTCCTTCCTTCCTTCCTTCCTTCCTTCCTTCCTTCCTTCCTTCCTTCCTTCCTTCCATCCTTCCTTCCTTCC